>MCJB01040767.1:49194-85223 GCA_002018475.1 Nicotiana obtusifolia | reverse complement strand
GGGAGGGGGGAATTCCATCTGCAGCAGAACTAACAAATATAAATCAAAAGGCACAAAGGATTTTGTTCTTTACATGTTAGGGCATACATGGCAGTAAGGCAGTACATGGTCCCTAAGGACTCCCAGGTAGAATTGGTTCTCATAGAACTTCAAGAGATCCTCCTTTGTCTGAAAGCGCATGTAGGTAGCATGGCTATATTTAACATCATTCCCACCAGAGATGCGTCCTACAGCAGTTAATAGAATGTAAAATAAACATTTAGAGAATAGACATCTCAAAAGGCGTCCTCTGGCCCACTTCATGCAAAACAAACTTGAATGGAAGACTGAACTGAAGCATCTCTATTAAGTAACACAAGCTTAGCATTGTTCAGGATGAGAAGCAACGGGATTTACCCCAAACCATTTAAGTTAAATTATATATCTCAATTACTTTCTTCAATTTATGACTCAACATCGGAAAAATTTAAACTTATTCTTTAGAAGAGTTTGCAATCTGTGTTTAGCTGTCTAGGACTTGGCCACATTTTTGTAGATCTCATCCTTATGCTTTGTCAACAAAGACATATCAGAGCAGACATACAAATACAAGAACTCGACTAAAATTCCACATAGCGCAAGTAAAGCAAAAACTAACGGCCCTTATTATATCATGCAGAAGTCAAACAAGAAGTAACTATGACCTAGTGAGATGGAAAGTATGCCACGCATTTGATATTGGGTTGTATAAAGGTAATCCAGCATATCTTTCTCCTGTTCTTCAGATAAGTCCTCCTTCCCTTTGATCAAACACACGTGTTCAACTACTTTTCTGCAAGCAACAAGCAGGTATTTTTTTGTCAAGATAAAACTTGAGAAAACAGAATACAGAAAGACACTGATACTTTATGCATTTGGTGAGCTAGTTTTGAGAGAACATACCATGCAACATGAACAAGATCTAAACTACATTCAGGATTGGGGTATACGGGTGAAGAAAATGCTATATTTCCAATAAGCTACCAGAAAATATTCCCAAGTCAAAATTCTATAGGCAGATTAGTTGGAAAAGTTATAAGCAGTTTTACAAGAATTCCTGGAATTTCCACTCTAATGAAAATTCTCTTATAATTATCCTCATCTTTCTTTGAAATATTACTGAATGTGCAACTCGGAGCCAAAAATGAACAAAATGCAAAGCAAAACAAATTCGAGACTACGTATGGGGAGAGGAATATCACAGTCAAGAATTGCCAAGCTAACATAAGCGAAGCAAACTTTTTTTTTATAACCGAGAAACCCTAAGGCCAATGGCGCACGGTTCGCAACATGGTGTACAATTGCCCCGTCTCTATACCCTTCTCCACTCAGCGATAAGGTTCTAACCTAACCCATGACGTGTGCCTAACCCACATGTCCTTTACTGCGCTCTTACCACTAGACCAAAGCCCCGGGGCAGCAAAGCAAGACTTGTTAAGGTCTAAAGAACAAGATAAGTATAAAACAGTGCAAGCTGTAAGACAAAACGAAATGTAGAATCTTTTCCATTGTTATCAAATTAAAAGTCGGATAATATTTAATGCCCTTTTGCCCCTTTTATATTTTACATAAGTACACCAGAAAGACCATTGTACATAAGGCAACTTATCCTTGATTAGAAAAACATTTAAATTATAAAAGAAAAGGTGTGAAAACCTAGGAGATTATAAAGTCATATGGCTGATTAAAAGGAATCGCACAATAGTACTATATTCCTGTCATATTATCAATGTCTTACTGAATTAGGCGAAGAACATATGATTCTTTTATACAACCGAGTCATAAATCAGTATCTGTATAAACTTAACGAGCAGAGAAATCGCAAGAACCTTTTCCGTTTGGCATCATTACCAAAGCTTCGTTGTTCAGAAGCTGAGCATATCACAATGCGGTTCTTGGTTCGCAACTCATGATTTGCCTTCAAAATACTACCCAAAGCTGCAACCGCGGAGGAAACAAAGGAATTAACAGTTACCATCTTATGTAATAAAAAACAGAAGGATTGCTGTTAACAAACTGAAATTGGGACAATCCGTTTGTGTAAAAAGACATTAAAAAAATCCAGTAATTAATAGTGTAGTATTTGACACGAAATTACCATTCCATTTTGGGTTCTTCTTAAATGGAAAAGGACTGAAATTGAAGGGCTTTTGGGGAGAAGAAGCTAGGGTTGATGAGGTGGTGCTATTGAAAAAGATATTTGTGAGAGGAGAAACGATGGTTTGAGTATGAACAATCTGCATTTTTTGATTTTGCCGCTGTATCTGTTGTGTGGAGTAGTGGGAGCCCAACGCTCATTGTCTCATTTAAAAGAAAGTGATTTGGTTAACAAAAGTGGAGATACTTGGGAAGTGAAACGGGTGGACTAGGAAAAACCGTCATTTAAAAAGAGGGAACTAGACTAGATTCGCGCTAAATACTTTTTCTTTTAATAATTCCGGTAACTTCCTCAAGGTAATTAGTGTTAAGGTAGTAAATATACGACCTAATAATTACACAGTATTATAATTACGATGATTTATTTGTGTGTCATAATATAAATACAGTATAATTACAAGTGTACCGTTTGATCGCACAAATTTAATTACACAGTTAGATTAACTTTTAAATATAAAGTTAATTATCAAAAGTAAAAGTTAAGATTTAACAAATATATGCTATGATAAATGATATTACATTTGATATTTAAGATACATATTATTTTTTGAAATTATATTAATTACTAATCATAATGTGTTATGTTCTGATATCAATAAAAGCATTTTTGGCTCGAGGGTGGCAAACCTTCCTAGGCTAAGACTGTTCAACTTGTGTGGTTAGCATTTACTTTTCCATTACTTATTTCAATTGCAATCTTATTTGTCATTTTGCATCAAAATTAAATCATGTATCCTTAAAACCACTTATAAATTCAATTATTATCCGAATTTTGAGGGTAAACAGTTTGGCGCCAACAACCTTTATCACAACCCTTTTTCGTAGCAGAAGTATTTACCGGTCTCCAGGGAAATATGTTGGTCTAGCAGAAACAACTCGAGGATTTCAATTGATCCTTTTCGGAGAATTAGATGGTCTTCCTGAACAGGCCTTTTATTTGGTAGGTAATATCGATGAAGCTACCGCGAAGGCTATGAACTTAGAAATGGAGAGCAATTTGAAGAAATGACCTTAAATCTTAGTGTACTGACCCCTAATCAAATTGTTTGGGATTCAGAAGTGGAAGAAATTATTTTATCTACTAATAGCGGTCAAATTGGCATATTACTGAATCACGCCCCTATTGCCACAGCTGTAGATATAGGGATTTTGAAAATACGTCGTAACGACCAATGGTTAACAATGGCTCTAATGGGTGATTTCGCTAAAATAGGCAATACTGAGATCACTGTTTTAGTAAATGATGCGGGGAAGGGTTGTGACATTGATCCACAAGAAGCTCAGCAAACTCTTGAACTAGCGGAAGCTAATGTGAAAAAGGCTGAAGGAAGAAGACAAAAATTAAGGCAAATCTAGTTCTCCACGAGCTAGAACACGGGTGGAGGCTATCAATCCGATTTCATAACTAGTTGGTATGTTCGAATAATAAAAAGAATTTCTCTTTCTAATCCTATTTAGATTCTGTCGGGTGAATACAATCAAATACAATCAAACAGAATCCAATTCTGATGCAAAAATTTAAATTCAAAAATGAATTGAAAAGATACAAAATTAAAAAATCAATATCACTAAGGATGGGTCGTAAACCTTATTAGATACCATTGACTCTGGTATCTAATAAGTTTTACCTACTATTGGATTTGAACCAATGACTCTTGCCGTATGAAAGCAATACTCTAACTACAGAGTTAAGTAGGTCATTTATCATCCCAAAGAGAACCAAATGAAACACATCCTGTCGATGGATTATAAATATCATATTACTTATAAGCAATACTAATCTAAGGAATACCACTCAAAGAGATCAAATATTGTTGATGTCGTATCATGGAATATTTATCTTGACAAGAATTTATCAACATGATAAAATATGTATCACAAGCACTAAGGGCTATAGCTCAGTTGGTAGAGCAACTCGTTTACACGCGCGCTAATATTTTTCAAGGGAGTTCATCATACAATCAGAAAGATTGATCTTGTTGAGAAATCGATGTCTTACTCCATAATTCCGAGGGAATCATAGCCTGACAAAGAGTTCAGTCCAATTTGGACGCCCATTTAGGAGGTGCCAAACAGACCCCATCATTGATCTGGGATCTTGATAAGGTGAATACCCAGTCTATTCAATGCTAAGCATAATGAGTATAAAGACCTCAAGAAAATCTCTTTTCGTCATATGAACTTTAAGGTGTATGAAGTTTCATATTTTATTTTTTCAGCAAAACGATAGAGAATTCATTTAACTTAGGTTGATCTAGGCCAGAGACAGACCTACATCAAGATAATCCCACCTTTGAAACACTTTGGTAATGCTCCCAAATAATGAATCAGAGCACATGGAGCCATTTTCTTATCTTTTTTTCTGTCAAGAAAAAAAATGACAGACTAACTTATATTTATATCAGTTAATGTAAGAGCCGAATGAAAAAAAAATGCATGTTGGGTATTTGAAACAGTTCAGATCATTTTAATAATAATAAGTTTGATCTGTTTTACCAAGAAGGTTTACGGTTCGAGTCTGTATAGCCATACAAAAATGAAAAGTGCAAATCAAAAAAAATTATATAATTTTTATTTATTCATTATTTCTTGCTTGTAACTAAGTGAAATCCAATTATTCCTATAAGTTTATTCACGACAATCGTTTAAGCAGATGAAAGAAAAAAAGCATATCAACGGATCCAATCGATATTGATTTTTCAATTGCGGACAAAACAAATCAACCTTTCGTCAATAATCTTCAGAGGCGAATTACATATTCATATACACTAAAAGAATTAGTGAGACTCCCTTTCTTTTGATATCCCCAATCTTTTTGAATTTTGGAAGTCAAATTATTTCACGGGCATGGTGAAAATAAAAACTACGAAGAGGAATTCACATGAATTTAGGAAGGACCTGCTGTATTTGTGTACAAGCTAAAGTTTTTTGAAAAACGAATACCTTTAGTCACTTTTATTGTCAAATAGGCTTTTCCTTCGAATACCTTACTTACCACGACTTAGCGAAGCACAACACCAAAAAAGTAGTCTTCTTTTTCTGTATTCAACCAAGAAAAACCCCGCCACCTGGATTCAAATTCTAATACTATTATTAAATAATAATAAGAAATATACCAACACAAGATCTTCTAAATCTTGAGATGGAAATTCCTATACAATCTCTTCTATTTGATTGCTTTTTCTATTCTAAATCACTAAGAAAAAATAAGTCAAAAAACAAAAAGAGCTCCTGATTCTATTTATAGAAAAAAATAGAAATATGTAAAGAATTTCTAATTAAAGAAAAAATAAGATAAGTAATTAATTTAGAATTCCCCGTCTTTAGAAGAAATCCTGGATGAAAACAAGAGAAACAAGAGAATTTGTATAAGAGTAATATATAGTTAGAAGGTTCTACTAACTAAATAGAATGGAAATAAGTATAATGAAAATAAAATCGGATTCAAGTTGATGAATCTTGCAATGAGATATGCCATATGATAAACCAATAAACAAAGTAAACTAGATGGTTCGATCAAAATGAATTCTTGTTTTGACTAAATAGTTATAGATAGACTTGACAATTCCAATTCGAATCGACCAATCAAATCCGGAATATTTTCCACGTTCATAGGAGCGCGTTTATGTTTCTGCTTTACGAATATGATTTTTTTTGGGCATTTCTAATAATATCCGTCCTTGTTCATGTTTTGGCATTTTTAATTTTCAGAGTGTTTGCCCCAATTAGCAAAGGGCCGAAGAAACTTTCTACTTATGAGTTGGGTATAGAACCAATGGGAGATACTTGGTTACAATTTCGAATCTGTTATTATATGTTTACGCTAGTTTTTGTTGTTTTTGATGTTGAAAGAGTTTTTCTTTATCCATGAGCAATGAGTTTCGACGTATTGGGTGTATCTGTATTTATAGAAGATTTTATTTTCGTGCTTATCTTAATTATTAGTTTAGTTTATGCATGGCGAAAGGGAGCATTGGAATAGTCTTAGATCCTGAATATTCAGACAATAAAAAGAAAAGCGGAAAAAATAAGGTTGAGACAATTATGAATTCCATTCAGTTTCCTTTACTTGATCGAACAGCCCAAAATTCAGTTATTTCAACTATATTAAATAATCTTTTAAATTGGTCAAGACTCTCTAGTTTATGGCTGCTTCTCTATGATACCAGTTATTGCTTCATTGAATTCGCTTCACTAATAGTCTCACGCTTCGACTTTGATCGTTATGGACTAGTACCAAGATCGAGTCCTAGACAAGCGGATCTAATTTTAATAGCCGGAATAGTAACAATGAAAATAGCCCCCTCTTTAGTGAGATTATATGAACAAATGCTAAACTAACATATGTTATTGCTATGGGAGCCTGTACAATTACAGGTGGGATGTTCAGTACCGATTCTTATAGTACTGTTCGGGGAGTTGATAAGCTAATTCCTGTAGATGTATATTTGCCAGGTTGCCCGCCTAAACCTGAAGCAGTTATAAATGCTATAACAAAACTTCATAAGAAAATATCTCGAGAACTCTATAAAGATCGAATTAGGTCTCAAAGAGCGAATCAGTGTTTTATTACCAATCACAAGTTTCATGTTCAACACAGTATTTATACGGAAAATTATGATCAAAGAGTTCTTTATCAACCGCCATCTATTTCAGAGATTCCTATCGAAGTCTTTTTCAAATACAAAGTTTCAGTATCTTCTCCCGAATTATTGAATTAGACATGATTCCTTTGTCCAGAATAAAAAGTAGTGGGTCAATTTTCAGAAATTCCATTGTAAATGTAAAAACTTATATAAATAAAAATATGGGAGAGATAAGAAACATACATGGTCGTTTGTCTGCTTGACTAGTCAAGCATGGGCTAATTCATATATTTATAATATTTTACTTTAACTAAGTATAAAAACTAAAAGTACATATTTTGTAAGATCATCATGGATTGCATGCTTGATAAAAAGATTAATATTTATAATTCTAATGCCAAAACATTACTCAAATATCTTATGAAAAAATAATCTTCAATTCTATCTAATGGCATGCAATTCGAATTAATAATTCAATACTACTAAAGCAAATAAAATGGAACCGAAAATATAACATAAATTCAAAAAAAAAAAAAACTCTTATGTAAAATTACAACATAACATAATAAGTTTCAACATAATTTAAGTAAATATAATTCAAAAGAAAAGAAAAACATAAGTATATAACCTCATTCAACAATGAGATTCTACGTTAATGACATCACTCATTATATGCAAAGTAAATAATGACTCATTGTTTCTAATATTAGGAGCTATAGTTTCAAAACTAGATATAGCACAATAATGCTAAATGAGGAAAATAAATAAAAAATAAAATATGAGCAACTACATGGATTCTATTTTAACATAGTTAGGTTTGCATATAACCCCATCCAATAACAAAGTTCAACTTTAATGACATTCTCATTATAAGTCAAGTTTGTGGATGACTTATGCTTTTTAAGATTGCCGATGCATAATTTAAAAAAAAAAATTAAAAAAATAATATAGCTAAGTGTAATAAAAAAGATAAAAGATAATAATTAAAACAGAATAAAATATGAGAAGTTATATAGAAACACGTGAAGTAAAGGTTGGAAAATGAGATATAAGGAAATAAAAGATAAATAATGTAAAAACAATAATATTTGCAAAAGAATTTAAAAAGTAAAAATAAAAAATAAATTAGGAAGAAAAAAAGAATATAAACAAAAAGTAAATTAAAAAGAAAAGAAAATAGATTCAACAAAATAACCTTGTAATTACCAGCAAATTTTAGCCCCTCCCAGAGAATTGAAAAGTGTAATTACACCCCATCAATTACACCCAATTACATGCTGATTAAGTAATTACTTGATCAGACAAATATGTCAAAACTGTGTAATTAAATCCAAATCCAATTACAAGGTTACTTTACAAACATGCCCTAAAGGTACTTAATAGAGAACTTGTAATATGTATTTCGCAGGAGTAATATTATTAATATGGCAAGGTGCTAATATCTTTTGGGTAATTAATGTTGTTAGGGCAATGTCCAAAGAATGGAGAAAGAGAATTATCTTCAATTCTTTACGATTATCAAGGGGCCATAGAACGGTTGATGTAGAGGATCAGGAGGATGATTAGTCAAAGGATCTTCCAAAACTAATTAATTGCACATTCCCATTGTTCCATGGAAATATTCCTTTGCGACAAGCATACCGTCCAGAAAGGATGTTCTACCAGATATAAGATGAGGAATTCAATTCTGCAGCAAAGTGTTGAAAATTTTGTGCTTATTTAGGAATCTGCCGTTAAATACCAGGCTGTTTCCACATTGATTTATAATCTCTGTTGAAGCACCATGCCAGCCACTAATTAGAGATGAATCTAGTATTTAAACGTTATACACTTGATCTTTAAGATTGTTTAATTAAACTTATTGCACTTTTGAAAGTATTAGATCAAATTTATATTTGTTGAATTTCTTATAATATTATATATATATATATATATATATATATATATATAAATTTAAATAAATTTCGATAAAACCGGTAGCAAACCTGCTACATCCGCGTCCTTAGGTAATTAAAAATTCCTGGTACTGAAGTCAAAAAGTCTAGTCTTCCTCTATATAGCAAGTTTGGCACCATTTATTGACCAATAACCTTAACTCCATTGACTATTCCTTAGCTAGGCCTCCATTAAAAATCCCTCTCCCATCACTGCTTTTGTCACCTCCCAAAGCAAACATGATCAGCTTCTTCAAATCCTTCTTCATATTCTTCTCTGTTGTGACTTCTCAACTTTTCTCAACACAAGCAGTTACAATGATTGACATCCGAAACAACTGCCCTTTTACGGTATGGGCAGCAGCAGTTCCCGGTGGCGGCCGGCGTCTCGACTACGGTGAAAAATGGAGACTCCAATTGCAACCTTTAAGCGATCAAAACGGAAACCGTATCTGGGGTCGAACCAATTGCAATTTTGACGCATCTGGCCGTGGTCAATGTCAAACCGGCGATTGCAAAGGAGTCCTCGAATGTCAAGCTTTCGGCACACCCCCAAACACTTTGGCTGAATACAGCTTAAACCAATTTAACAATCATGATTTCTTCGACATATCTCTTGTACACGGTTTCAATATCCCAATGGAATTTAGTCCAACATCTGGTAATTGTTCTATTAGGATCAGCTGCACTGCCGACATCATAGGACAGTGTCCGAATGAACTAAGGATTCCTGGAGGCTGTAATAATCCTTGTATTGTTTTCAATACTACGGAATATTGTTGCACATCTGGTGGCATTTGTGGTCCAACCCAGTATTCCAAGTTCTTTAAGGATAGATGTTCAACTTCTTTCAGTTATCCTCAAGATGACCCCACTAGTACATTCACTTGTTCTACTGGAACCAATTACAGAGTGGTCTTCTGTCCATAAATTGAATGGATGGAACATTTTTTCCTTAATTGATGTATATTAGGACGTTTGAAATTTCTATGTTGCTTGGTTTATATCATAATAGCTGCTATTTCTTAAGCTGAAACTTCAAAATATTATTTAGATATTCATTGAAAATGAAAAGAATAGGTGTATTATTCTGCAACCAATATTTTTCTTTTCCATCGGATTTCCTCTGAAAGGATGTTCTGTAACCATGCGCTTGTTTTCCAATGTTGTAACTTTGACTTGCCATACTATTCCCTCACTTAAACAGATCCATCAAAATAATACTTAGAATGTCTAATCCCGTGGTGCAGAATTGATGCCCGATGCTATTATTGGCAAAACAACTCCAACCCAATTCTCTTGTACTAGGGTTGGCTTCTCATAGTTCTATCATTGACATTGACAATAAATTGAAACATAACTGTCTCACGACGTTCTAATTCCAACTCACGTACCACTTGATTCAGCAAACAATCGAACCCTTGGGATCTTCTTCAACCCCAAGATGTGATAAGTCGAAATTGAGGTGCCAAATGACTATCATGATAAGAGCTCTTGGGAGTCATTAGCCTATTATCCTGACGTGTCATTTGATCCGTTGAGCGAGAATCCTTCCACATGGAACTCCCAGATCACTATGGTCAACGTTCGTCTCTGTTTGACCAATATATATGCGTTGTGAGAAGTCAAATTTTTTCTTTAAAGAAAATTTATTTCTTAATTATAAAAAATATTATTAGTTACCAAACTTTGTATAGTTTCTGATTATGTATTTCATTTCAAAAATTATTTAAGAAAATCAATATACAAATTCACACGAAAAACATATATATTGTGACGCTTTGAACCCTCATTTGTGATGGGAGGAACAATGGGCATTAGTAATTAAACGTGCTAAATTAAACCTTCAGTAATTAATATCTCTCCACATGAAAAATATAAAAAGCAAATCTTAATATTCAAACAATAAATTTGTACACAAGTCACAAGCAAAGTAGTATCAATGTTCATTCACTATATAGCTATGTCCAGCTAGTTTCAGGACCTCAATTCCCAAGCTCAGAAAATTCAATTAGTGTCGGCTTGACTTGCAGGTCAAGAAGCAAGATTTTCCAGGAGAAGTACGTGCAAAAATTAGCCACGCAAACAGACTGCGTATAAATCGGGGCGTATTTAGGGTTAGGGATATATGTTCACATGAACCCATGCTTCTCGTCATAAATCATGTATAACAACATAATATATTTTTAATATTACTTAAATATATGTGCGTGCACTCATGCTCAAAAACTCTTATGATGCAATAGTTATATATTGGGTGCACCTCCTCTATAAGTGAAATTGACTGTTCAAATCTCACTTCGGATGATCTTGTTTTTGGTACGAAGTATAGATATATAAGTGAAAATCACTAAAATTTCAAATATATATATAAAATTTTGAGCCTATAATTTCAAAAGGATGATGGGTTCATGGTAACAGACTATAGTTAAACCCGTCAAATGTAAGTGCACTCATTCTCTTGAAATCTTGGATCCGTCTTTGTCAGCATATTTGGCACGAAATGGAAAAATGAGATGGAATTTATTGGCACATTAATAACAAGGACAAGAATATCATAATATCTGAAATTTCACTATTTCAGAGCTTGTTACTTGCATCAGCTATTTATACCCATAGATAGTGTCTCCAAATAAACACATTCTCAAGTTTACCAAAAGAAAAACAAAATATGAATTTCCTCAAAAGCTTCCCCTTTTTTGCTTTCCTTTATTTTGGCCAATACTTTGTAGCTGTTACTCATGCTGCCACTTTTGACATAGTCAACCAATGCACCTACACTGTCTGGGCAGCGGCCTCTCCAGGTGGAGGCAGGCGGCTCGACTCAGGCCAATCTTGGAGCATTAACGTGAACCCAGGAACAGTCCAGGCTCGCATTTGGGGTCGAACCAACTGCAACTTCGATGGCAGTGGCCGAGGTAATTGTGAGACTGGAGACTGTAACGGGATGCTAGAGTGTCAAGGCTATGGTAAAGCACCTAACACTTTAGCTGAATTTGCACTTAATCAACCCGATCAGGACTTCGTCGACATCTCTCTTGTTGATGGATTTAACATCCCCATGGAATTCAGCCCGACCAATGGAGCATGTCGTAATCTCAGATGCGCAGCACCTATTAACGAACAATGCCCAGCACAGTTGAAAACACAAGGTGGATGTAACAACCCATGTACTGTGATAAAAACCAATGAATATTGTTGTACAAATGGCCCTGGATCATGTGGTCCTACTGATTTGTCGAGATTTTTTAAGGAAAGATGCCCTGATGCTTATAGTTATCCACAGGATGATCCAACCAGTTTGTTTACGTGTCCTTCTGGTACTAATTACAGGGTTGTCTTCTGCCCTTGAAATTGAAGGCTGCAAAATTATGACTATGTAATTTGTAGTTTGAAATACATAAGCTACACCAAGTAGCACTAAGCACTATTGAATAAAAAAGAGACTGACAAAGAGGAGAGGCTGTGGGTCAGATTCTCTTGTTCGCTGTTGTCGTTGTTGTTGCATTCTGGTTTTGAGAAATGAAGAAGATATATATATGTTAAATTATTAAATGAGTTAAATCTTCATTTAGACTTGTGTACTTGTGTTAGTTTGAGCGCCCGCATGAATTACTGAAGAACTTGATTCTTTACCGTGTTTCTTAAGCGTAAAATAAATAACCAATACAATTAACACAACGATTTTTACGTGGAAAATCATCCGGTTCAAAAGGTGTAAAAACTACGACCTACCACGTAAGATTTTCAACTCGATTCCAATTCTGTCACGACCCAACCGGAGGGCCGCGACATGGCACCGGACCCTGCTCGCAGAGTGCCGGCGTACCCTTCATATCTGCTATCTTACTTTCTTTGCTATTTAGATGGCCGGTGAATGTCCATATTCATAACAACAATGGCCATAATTAACTTGGACCTTTCGATAACAACACGTTTTATACACATATATCCACAGAAACACTGCATCATGCCGTAGGCATATGTATACAACATACCACGGCCGACACGGCCATTGTACAAAAGTTATACAACAGAATACATACGCTTGCCGACAAGGCAATTCAGCTGTACATAAGTCATCCCATCGTCTAAGCATAATTCAATACCTGACTCTACACGTACATGAACCGACACTTGTCTATGCATACATTGACATTTGTCTATGAGCCTCTACAAGAACATACATAATACAACCTATGTCGGAACAGGGCCCCGACATGCCCACGTTGCCTATACAAAATACATACCAATGCTATAGCAAGTCCGGAGGATGAATCTTGCCAATGTCTGCTGAATTGGATAGCCTACTGCGGTGGGGATCTCCGTCTATCAGTCTATCAGGACCTGCAACACGACATGCAGCATCCACAGAAAAAGGACTTTCAGTACGGATAATGTACTGAGTATGTAAGACAGGAAAACATATATATGAGCGATAATATATGCATCGGGATAAGAAACACATAACCTGTGCCATCTGAACGCCTCTGAGGGCGGCTAACCATGACATGCTCGTCGTGCTTATGCATATACACATAACCTTTCTAATATCATCATATTCTTGTTTATTATCATTAGCATTATCTTATACATACGCCTCTGTGGGCTTACCATTTTCATATACGTTTATTATTACCACATACGTTTACATAGTCATTACCTCATACAATTACGTACGCCTCTGTGGGCTCGTCATCATCTTTGTACATCAACATATGCCTCTGTGGGCTCATCATCATCATCATATCATAGCATATCTTACCCGGCCGTATTAGGCTCGGTCACAACATACCAGACCCTCATTAGGCTCGGCCATAACATACCCGGCCTTCATTAGGCTCGGTCATAGGAATTAGATTATTCATATATATATATATATATATATATATATATATATTGCATGCTCGCTTATGAAAATATGTTCCAGACCTTTTTTAGTGACATACGATTGTTATCCCCTTTTTTACACGTAATTAAGAATATCTCTTTAACATGAACCTTATAAGACTCAAGAAATACCAACAACATTGATATCATAAGAACAAGAGCAATCCTTCCATAGAGGGAAACAATATAGGCAACCCTAACTTCTAAGAATAGAGTATTCTTTTGGGGCTCGTTCATTACATTGTAATCAATAGGAGTCATGCAAAAGAAAGAACGGTATAGTCTTACATACCTGGTATATACTGCACCAGTTCTCAAGCTACGCAATGGCTATGATTCCTTAGTCTACAATTAAAGGACAATTTACCGTTACTTGCTAAGCGTCATAGCTTATCATTAATTGAAATCCCCTAATTTTGTATGGTGATTCTTCACACCCTTCCTCCTCTAAATCTTATCAAACATAGTTATAACACATGCAGCTCATCTACTACCCAAAATAACCATAACCCATTCCATTTAGCAGTAATTATCTTGATTTCATGGTTTCCAATCGCCCTCCCACGAGTCCTTACAGGCATGCAACAACATATCATGAATGCCCAAGGGAAAATTGCATGAAAGGAGGTAATAACTTACCTTGCATGCGAATTATCTAGCCTTCTTCCTCGATTCCACAAATTCTAGGTCTTGCCCTCAATTTGGGTTTGCAAAAGAAGGAAACTCAGCTAGGGTTTCTCTTTAGTTCTTCAATTTCTTGATTCCTCCTTCAATTTAGAGCTTGGAAGGGGAAGAAATTGGTTAGAGTTCGTGTGGGACTTTGAGAGGGGTCGTTGGGGCCTTCTACTATGTTTAAGTCCAGAAAAATGATGAAGGAACGGGTTTGGACCCCTTTTTTAGGTCTATCAATAAGTGACACACGTGTCTGACATTTTCAGGTTTGCGATCGCATATCTGCCGCAAACATGACATGTGATTCGCATTCTGGTCGCAAATCTCAACCCAGAAATCTGTCACACTATGCAATGCAGAAAGGTCAGATTTGCGGTTCGCATTTTCAACAATGCGACCGCATTCTGTTCGCATTTCTGACGCGGATTCAGAACTCTATTCCATTCTGCTATGGAAGATGTCACATTTGCGGTCCGCATTTGCATTATGTGGTTCGCATACTAGCCGCATTTTTGACACAAATTCTGCCCAGAAATCTGTCTCAGTTTGCGATCTTGGTGTTGGATATGCGGTCCGCATTTGTGCTTTGCGGTCGCATATCCGACTATGCGACACCTTTGCTTTTTTCTTTTTTTTTTTCTTTACTTTTGAACTATTTTTCGGGTTCTTAGGCTCTTATATGTAAACTATCTCACGGCGTATTCTAACGTACGAATTTACGGGTTGTAACACTCTCCCCCCCTTAGGAACACTCGTCCCCGAATGTAGGGATCTACGAGAACAAGTGCATTGTAGCACTAAACGAAAGGTAATAATGAAGAGTAGCTCAAGTTCCTACTTACCTCGTACGGACGCTTCTCCTTTCAATGCCTTCTGTATTTCTTCGGCATCATCATTATTTACATTGTGGAACAAATACAGATATTTAGACTTCATCTCTTCCTCCGCTTCCCATGTTATTTCCTCCATATTCCTGTTCCTCCATAATACCTTGACAGAAGCTACATCCTTTGTTCTTAGCTTGCGGATTTGTCGGTCTAATATAGCCATTGGTATCTCTTCGTATGTTAGATCCTCTGTAATCTGTATGTCTTGGATGGGGACGACCCGAGAAGGATCTCCGATACATTTCCTCAACATGGACACATGGAATACCGGATGGACAAATTCCATTTCGGATGGTAGTTCTAACTCATAAGCAACATGTCCAATTCGTCGAAGGATTTTGTACGGACCGATGTATCTTGGGCTCAGTTTGCCCTTCTTTTCGAAGCGCATGACACTCTTCATTGGTGAGACTATCAGGAATACCCAATCACCAACTTCAAACTCTAGATCATGACGTCGGACGTCAAAGTAAGACTTTTGCCTGCTTTGTGCCGCCTTTAATCGTTCCTGTATCACCTTCACTTTCTCAATAGCTTGGTGAATCAGATTTGGCCCATATAATTCAGTTTCACCAATTTCAAACCATCCAACTGGCGATCTACATTTCCTCCCGTATAGTGCTTCGTATGGGGCCATCTTAATACTGGATTGGTAGCTGTTATTGTAGGCAAACTCTATAAGTGGAAGATGGTCATCCTAATTCCCCTTGAAATCTAAAACACATGCTCTCAACATATCTTCAAGTGTCTGAATAGTCCGTTCAGCCTGCCTGTCAGTTTGCGGATGAAAGGCGGTGCTGAGATTTACTTGTGTACCCAAACCTTTCTGAAAAGATTTTCAAAAGTTAGCTGTGAACTGGGCTCCTCTGTCTGATATGATAGACATTGGTACCCCATGAAGCCTAGCAATCTCCTTGATGTACAACTTTGCATAGTCTTCGATGGTGTAGATTGTCTTGACTGGCAGAAAATGAGCACATTTGGTAAGTCGATCCACTATCACCCAGATGGAGTCGAACTTACGACTGGAGCGAGGTAATCCAACAATGAAGTCCATGTTAATCACCTCCCATTTCCAGGTTGGAACCTCCATGTTCTGGAGCAATCCACCTGGCTTCTTATGTTCTATCTTTACCTGTTGGCAATTGGGTCGCCGGGCTACAAATTCTGCAGTACACTTCTTCATGCTATCCCACCAATACTGCTCTTTGACATCATGGTACATCTTTGTTGAACCAGGGTGGATGGAATATCGGGATTGATGAATTTCCCTCATAATCTTCTCTCGCAATCCTGCTACATTAGGCACACATATTCGTCCTTGGCACCTCATTGTTTCATCCCCTGCAATCTCAAAAGCTGAAATTTTACCTTGCCGAATGCCCTCTCTCAACCGCAACAAGGTGGGATCTTCGTATTGCCGTGCTTTCACCTCGGCTAAGAGAGATGATTCTGATGTATTATGTACAACAACACCTTCATCCTTGGAGTCTAATAATCTGATTCTCATGTTAGCTAGCTAATGAAGCTCTTCAGTTAAACTCCGTTTACCTGCTTCAACGTGCACTAAACTTCCATTGACTTACGACTGAGGGCGTCTGCCACAACATTGGCTTTGCCTGGATGATACAATATTTCAACGTCGTAGTCCTTCAGTAATTCGAGCCAACGTCGTTGTCTCAAATTCAACTCTTTGTGACTGAAGATGTATTGCAAACTTTATGGTCTGTGTAGATGTCGACATGGACACCATATAGATAGTGTCGCCATGTCTTCAAAGCATATATTACCGCCCAATTCCAAATCATGGGTTGGATAATTCTTTCATGCTTCTTCAATTGCCTCGAAGCATAAGCAATTACCCTCCCGTGCTGCATCAATAGACATCCCAAACCTATCCGAAGGCATCACAATATGCCACATAACCTTCAGTTTCTTCGGGAAGAGTAAGAACTGGAGCGGATGTTAATCGATCTTTCAGTTCCTGAAACTCCGCTCACAAACATCCGACCATTGGAATTTGGCGGCTTTCTGGGTCAGCTTAGTTAATGGTGCTGATATAGAAGAAAATCCTTCTACAAACCGCCTGTAGTATCCTGCTAACCCCAAGAAGCTACGGACTTTTGATGGCGTAGTAGGTCTTGGCCAATTCTTGACTGCGTCGATCTTTTGAGTATCGACACTAATACCCTCATCAGATATCACGTGGCCTAAGAATGCTACTGAGTTCAGCCAAAATTCACATTTGGAGAGCTTTGCATATAACTGGTGACCCCGAAGGGTCTGCAAGACTATCCGCAAGTGACCTGTATGTTCTGCCTCTGAACGGGAATACACTAGAATATCATCAATGAATACCACCACGAACACATCAAGATAAGGCCTGAATACAGTGTTCATGAGATCCATAAAAGCAGCCGGGGCATTTGTTAGCCCAAACGACATTACTAGGAACTAGAAATGCCCATATCTCGTTCGGAAGGCTATTTTTGGAATATCTTTCTCCTTGACTCTCAACTGAAAATATCCTGAACGTAGGTCAATTTTTGAGAAATATTTGGCTCCCTGGAGTTGGTCAAACAGGTCATCAATTCTTGGAAGTGGATATTTGTTCTTTATGGTGACCTTATTCAACTGACGATAATCGATACACATCCGTAACGATCCGTCCTTCTTTCGTACGAAAAAGACTGGCGCACCCCAAGTCGAAGTGCTAGGCCTAATGAAGCCTTTATCCAGCAAGTCCTTCAACTGTACTTTCAACTCTCGCAATTCTGCTGGGGCCATTCTGTATGGAGGGATAGAAATTGGGTGAGTATCAGGCAACACATCGATGCCAAACTCAATCTCCCTTTCAGGAGGAAGACCTGGGAGTTCATCTGGCAAGACATCCGGAAATTCATTGACTACAGGAATTGGTGGTAGAGTAGGCGACTTCGCCTCCGCGTCCATAGCGCGAACAAGATGGTAGATATAACCCTTGGAGATCATCTTTCTTGCCTTAAGGTAGGATATAAACCTACCTTTCGGCGTAGCAATGTTTCCCTTCCATTCAAGGATGGGTTCACCCGGAAATTGAAATCTAACCATTTTCGTATGAAAATCAACACTTGTATAGCATGATGCCAACCAATACATTCCCATTATTACATCAAAATCTACCATTTCTAACTCAATTAGATCTGCCGAGGTTTGACGACTACAAATCGTCACAGTGCAACCTCTATATACTCTTCTAGAAATCACAGAATCTCCTATTGGAGTAGATACCGCAAAGGGTTTGCTTATTAATTCAGGTATGATATCAAACTTATCAGCCACAAGGGGTGTAACATAAGATAATGTGGACCCGGGATCAATCAATGCATATACATCATGAGAAAGCACTGATAATATACCTGTGACAATATCCGGAGATGACTCAAGATCCTGTCGACCTGCTAGAGCATATATTCGGTTTTGAACACCACTGGAGCTTGGTACTGTACCGCTACCTCTGCCACGACCTGCTGGCTGCTGGGGACCCCGTGCTGGAGGTCGAATTGATAAGGAAGAACCAGCCACAGATCCAGTTTGTTGAGCCATACCACCATCCCTTCTGTAAGGACAGTCCCGCATCATGTGGCCGGGCTGTCCGCAAAAATAGCATATATCCGAACCTCGACGGCACGGTCCAAAGTGGGTCCTGCCGCACTGCTCACAACGAGGCATTGGGGATCGCATCTGACTAGTAACCCTGTGATGGGGTGAGCCTGATGCCCGCGAACTCTGAAACTGTCGAGGGGCACTAGATACAGGTGGTGCCGAACTCCTCGAAGAATGGGGCCTTACACTACTTCTGGAGTCACCAGAATATCTTGCAAATCTTGTTCTCAATGAGTCAAAATGTATCAATTATAATATTGTAATTCAATACTCTCCAGTACTCCTACTACTCCTATTTGATTCACAAGTTACTCTAACTTGTAAAACAAAATATTCACTCCAACTCACTAACTGTTTATGACGTTTGGTCAATTTCTTAAAACACATTCACTATACTGACTCGGAAGTATACCAAGCAAGTACTCAACACAAGTAAAAACAACTTATGACGCTTTAGTTGATGTGTAAAAGGATAGTTCAGAAGTCTAAAGTCAATCCTATTTAAACACGACTTGAGATCTTCTAGGAGTCCTATTCATAGTCAGCTTCCTCTTTGATAGGACTCCTACTGTTCCAAGGATTCCACAAGCTTTGGAACATTTGTCTCTGACTGAATTATCTGTATCTTCTTGAGCAACGACCCTTATCACTTATAGCAGCCATCTTTCACCAAACTCAGCCCTGGATAACTTTGAGATAAGGTTACTGTCTTGTACATACATATAAGTATCAATCATGAGGAGCTGATCCTTTAACTTGAGGAGCTGGTTCTTCACAACAGTTAATCAGCTACATTGAGAACCTGGTTCTTTGAACAATTAGTCACTCTTTGTTAATCATCAAAACTTCAATCCTCGACAAATTCTCCCTTTTTAATGATGACAAACTTTGTACACAGAACCAGGTAATCACATTTAAGAACCAGATGATCACATGTATATTCACAACCCACCAACCTTATCTACTGTGATTGAAAAAAAATAAAATGGGTTGTGTTGTGTTGTATAAGAGAATTGTCAATCACCCTTCAACTAGAGTTTGGTTTAATGGCATTTCATGTAAGATTTGAACTGCATTCATTTAGCAGAAAGATTACTCTTTAATTCGCTTTGGACTTTTTGTGGGTCTAAACTATGCTTTTGGTCATTCAGTTATTCAATAATTTTATGTTACAACAACAACATACTCAGTATATTTAAAGTGTGTGTAGGTATATCTTATTTATATTTTGTCCTGGTAAAAAGACTACTTTCAAAACACCCTCGACTCAAGTAATCATCAACAGTACAAACTCTTATGCTGGTTTACCTGTTATTCGGCTAATACGTTTAACCTTAACTAGCTAGTTTGTTTGTAATTGATCCATTAGCAAAGTTTTAAATTTAAGAAAGAGTACTTGCCCAAAATAAGCATTAAAAAGCTACTCTTAAATTTGCAGGGACTTGGCGTTGGATGGATCACCAGTTCACTATTTGATGGCCATGTATAATTAGATTAGAGGGATCACAATTAACATTTGTCGATTGCAGAATGATCAAATTTCATTTTTCCTTTTTTTATTATTGTTTGTCGCTTCTCAAATGTTCAAGCTTCAATCATGCCGAATGGCCAAGTGTCCGTAAAGTTGTTAGGCCCTCATGTTTAGCCGTTTTCCGCCTTTACTCATCAAGATTCTATTTTCTTATTAATCCTTTTAAAAAATAACATATTTATATGTTATTTCCTTAATTGCATACAAATTAATTTTATAAAATATTAAAATTACAAGTTTGGAAGATCTTATAACAAAACAAACGTTATGGAATTTACACTAGTACAAATTTTTAAAGTCTTATTTTTCAAAATTTCATGGGGAATCAAACTATGCTAAATAAATTATGACCTGGACCTATGTCAAGCAAACTATGTCAAACAAGTTATGAACGGAGTAAAAGAGTAGCTTTTGCCCTCCGGTAAAGAATTCTCAAAGGGAAGCATTTATATTTTCTTCAAGTTTATGGTGAGTTAGTAGTAGGCACCCCACTTTGGATGGCTAATATTAATAGCTAGCAGGAAAATTGAAGTGTAAGAAGTTTCAAGAACAGGAAAATTTCCTTGAGGTGTGAGAATTGAAGCATCTTTACGGCAAATTGGAACAATACCTGTGATCACGACATCAGATGACTAAGCCTCAGGCCTAGCTGGAAAAGCATAAAACTGGGACTGGTCTCCGCCACTCTAAACTACATCTTTGGGACAAGCCCTAGCTGGCTGGCCTCCACCTCTAACAGTCTGACCTCCACCTCCAGCTGCCTGACCCTGCCCCTAGCTGATTGGCCGGACGGTGGAGTAATTAGTGCCGGTATGATGGCACGAGAATCCTGCTGAGATCTGTTGCTCGACAACCTAGGGCAATGCCTCCAGATGTGACCAAGGTTCCCATACTCATAACACCCATCCTACTGCCGTGGTTGCTGAAGCTGAAGCTGAAGCTGACCCGAACTGGCCGAATAACCGCCGTAGTGACTCTGGAGTGGTGATGCACTGATAGGAGCTGAATGTGCACTAAATGCTGGCTGCCTAGAGTAAGGCATATAAGGACCATGACTTCCTGAAGCACCGTGAGATGCCTGAAGTGCTGAATAAATTGGCCTGGGAAGATGACCCCTATCATAAATACCCCTCTAGATGAGGCACCTCTTAAATTACTGTAATGACGGGGCCTCTTATCTGACAGTGGCTGTCTCTCCTGAGCACGAACTAACTCGATCCGCCTAGCAATATTCGCGGCTGTCTGAAAGAAAATATCACTCCCTGTTTCCTTGGCCATCTGAAGCCTGATAATATATGTCAGTCCATCAATGAATCTCCTCACTCTCTCCTTTTCAGTAGGAAGCAAGACGATAGCATGACGTGCTAAGTCTATAAATCGGGTCTTATACTGGGTAACAGTCATACTACACTGCTGGAGACGCTCAAACTGCCCGCGGTAATCCTTTCTCAGTGTAATAGGAACAAACTTCTCCAGAAATAGCTTTGAGAACTGCTCCCAAGTAACTGCAGGCGAATCAGCTGGTCTAGTAAATACATTATCTCTCCACCACCTCTTGGCGGAACCAGTCATCTGAAACACAGCAAAATCAACCCCATTGCTTTCAACTATTCCCATATTCCGCAGTACCTTATGGTAGCGGTCAAGATAATCCTGTGGGTCCTCAAAAGGTATACCACTAAAGTGAACTGGAAAGAGCTTAGTAAACTTGTCCAATCTCAATAAGGCCTCAGAAGACATGGCGAGCCTATCACCGGCCTGTGCCACAACAACCGGCTGAACTATCCCAACTGGCGGGACTGCTGGAGCTTGATACTGGGGAGCTATCTGCTCCGGGGCTGGAGTAGTAGGAGTTTGTGCTCCTCCCCTAGCTTGTGAGACGGCTGGTGCCACTGGAAATGTACCATTTTGGGTCACACCCTCCATTAGGCTCACCAAACGGACTAGAACGTCCTAAAGTACTGGAGTAGTTATGAATCCTTTCGGGACCTGAATTGGTCCAACAGGTACAGTCTAAGCTGGAACCTTTTCTTCGAAATCCACCTAAGGCTCCATAACAGCTGCTGCTGCTTTGAAATTCCTACCTTCGGGACCGCGATGGCGCCTAATATTTCACTTGCTAGGTAAGCCAACGTTAGAATAATTTTAGCCATTTTTAACAATATAATTTAAATAATAATAAAGAAACCACTAACTGGAATAAAATCTAAAAAAATAAGTGAATAAGCCAAATTAATAATGATGTCTATATACCATCCCAAAACTGGTGTCACAAGTGTACAAACTTCTAGAATAATAAAATATAGGTCTGAATAAAATAAAGCTGCCTGAAAGATAGTACACAACTAAGATAAAGTGGAAGGGGACTTAAGAGCTACGAACACTGTGTAGCTATACCTCAAGTCTCCTTTGGTAGCTGAATCAGAGCAAGTCTACAGCACGCCGCTGGGACCAACTCTGGCATCTGCACAAGAAGTGCAGAGTGTAGTATGAGTACAATCTGCAAGTGCCGAGCCTAAACTCGACGAAGTAGTGACGAGGCTAAGATAGGTCGCTTACATTAAACTATACGCAATAATAATAATATTAATAACAGGAATAGAGGTAAGACAGGTAAGTCATATCAACAATCAAGTATTTCTTTTATCATTTTGTTGCGGCTTGCAACCCGTTCCGCAATATAATCCTTCAATTAAATTCCGTTGCGGCGTGCAACCCGATCCTTCAATATAAAATTTAAATAAATTTCGTTGCGGCGTGCAACCCGATCCCACAATATAATCTTTCAAATAAATTTCGTTGCGGCGTGCAACCCGATCTAAGAATATAAATTAACAACACTTATACGTAAGACAACTTCAATAAATGCCACAATTAACATGAAACTATTAGGCAACATGATATACAACAATTATAATTTATGTAGGAAACAAATAGGGACATGTAATAAATGAATGTAGAATCAGGGAGGAAATAGACGATTTAATATATAAAATACTAAATGTGAAGTAGCAATTATGACACAAAAATCAATTAAGCAGGTAGCAATTAAGGCATGAAATCAAGGCATAATCTTAGGCAATGAAAATAAGAGAAACAATTAATATAACAATTAATTCATGAATAAAGGCAATTAGTGAAATACGTAAAAATATGGAAACAAGCAATTTGACGACGTATAGACAGTCGTCACCTCGTCTACACATGAACTTCATATAACACATAGTTTAAGGGTTCTATTCCCTCAAGTCAAGGTTAACCACGACATTTACCTTGCTTCGCAATTCAAGTGATCACTCGACCACGACTTTTCCTTTCGAATTAGTCTCCAAACTAATTAAACCTAGCAATTTATTTGCTAACAATTCAATTTGAGCTATGGAAATTATTCACAATTCGATGGAGACTTAATTTTGTCATTTTCGGAAAAGTCAACCAAAAGTCAACGTAGGGCACACTTTTCGGAACCCGACAAAAATTTATGGAATCTGAACATCTATTCCGTTACGAGTTCAACCACACCAAAATTACTCAAATTCGACCACAACTCGGCCTTCAAATCCTCAATTAAAATCTATGAAATTTTCTACCATTTTCAACCCAAAACACTAATTTATTGATAAAAATAACAATAGATTCGTGTAATTTAACCAAAATTGAGTTAGGAACTCTTATCTCGATGTTTTCCTTGAAATCTCCCAAAAATCGCCGCTCCCCGAGCTCCAAATCGTCAAAAATGGAAAATGAGATGAAGTCTCATTTCCGGCACTTAAGTTATGCTTCCCAGGTATTTACCCTTCGCGATCGTGAAGCACAAAAATTTCCAGAACATTTTTACTCTATGCGATCGCGGCCATTTCCCCGCGATCGTGAAGCACAAACTTTTATTACTCTTCCTAAATTCTTCTCAGACATCATGTAGTGTATTATTCATAATCTTTTGTACCAAAATTCGAAATGACAAATGGTTTGCTTCTCCGAAAATTAGGCATCAAGGGCTACAACTGCTATTTTTGGATCATCTCCAAATTCCTTATAGATTGCAAGATATAAGCTTCTGAAGTCGGGTTAGTGACAATAGGATTTTTCTCTACGCGATCAAGAAAGGCCTTACGCGATCGCGATTCATTGGCCAATTTTCCCATTTTACTCATCGTGATCGCAGCCAATTCCACGTGATCGCACTGCACACTGCTGTAGCAAAAAATCAGCAGCTGGCCTAGAAATGATCCGAAATCACCCCGAAACTCACCCAATCCACTCAGAACCCCGTCCAAATATACCAACCAGTCCTGTAACATAACGCGGACCTATTCGAGGTCTCAAATCACGTCAAACAATGTCGATACTACGAATCGCACCTCGATTCGGACTTATGAGTTTATGAAATTTTGAATTCAATAACTCGTGTCGAAACATGTCAAATCAATCCGGAATAATCTCAAATTTTGCAGGTAAGTTCCAAATGACATAACGGAGCTATTCCAACTCTCGAAATCTCAATCCGAGTCCCATATCGACAAAGTCAAATCTACGGTCAAACTTTGGAAATCTTTAACCTTTAAGTTTCTAATTTTCGTCAAATGGCAATAATTCCAGCTATGGACTTTCGAATTTGATTTCGAGCATACGCCCAAGTCCCAAATCACGATATGAACCCACCGGAATCGTCAAAACACTGATTCCGAACAAAATTCATTTGCTCAAAACGTTGACCGAAGTCAACTTAAATGAGTTTTAAAGCACTGTTTCACATTTTAGTCAATTTTCACATAAAAAAGTTTTCAGAAAAATATACGGACTGCGCACGCAAGTCGAGAAATGTTGAATGGTGCTATTCGAGGTCTCAGAGCATAGAATTGAATGTTAAATTTAAAGATGACTTATCGGGTCATCACACACACACCCACACCCCCCTCCCCACACACATACACACACACACACACACACACACACACACACATATATATCTATATATATATATATATGTACACAATTAATTATATATTATATAGTACCTATAATTAGTGTTGGAGCGATCGAGTCTAAGTATCGGCTATAACTCATTTAAAAATAAAATGTATAATGTTATAAGATGTAGTGCTATATCAAAACCTAAGTTGTAGCAACAACATATACTCGGTCAAATCGCACGATTGGAGAATATATGTATGTGTATATATATACATATATATATATACATACATACATACATATATATATATGTGTGTGTGTGTGTGTAAATATATACATATATATACATGCACAATTAGTTATATATTATATAGTACCTATAATTATATATTATATAGTATCGATAATTAAATAATTTCTTTTTTAAATCTAAAATTAAATTATCGATATATAGAATGTGTTGTCTTATCAATAATTGTCATTAATCTAATGAGATTTCAGGATTCTTCTCGTGCTTATCTGTCTTCTTCCCACAAGCATTAAAGGTATAAAAACTCTTCTCATAAATAATTCATACATTAAAATATTTAGTCAATAGATTTTATTAACTGCACTTAGATATTGTTGAAAACTAATTTTAATTATAAGCTCGGAAAGTAATCTCACCCGTGATGGCGAGTCAATGACATTAATAAAAGAAATTATAATTTTAATTATAAGCTCGGATAGTACCTATAGTTATATATATTATATAGTACCTATAATTAAATAATTTTTTTTTAATCTAAAATTAAATTATCGACTGACTTCGGTCGGTATTTAAATTAAATATATTTTTTATTTTAACTTTAAATTACCGACCGGCATCGGTCGGAATGATCGTGGTAAAACGGGTCAAAGGCCACTTAAACTTGCCGACCAAATTTTAAATTAGGTCTGCACCATACGAGTTTTTTCCTATTTCCCTCTTTTCTCTATCTCTCTTCCATCTCTCTTCTTCTCCTCCCTACAGTCTCGATTCCCCCCAAATCCCCACCCAAAATCAACTCCTATCTCCCTCCTCACCCAAAAACAAAGCACCTAGAAGTCTTCTGTCAGACCCAAAATCCGCATGTCGTGATGGCGCCTATCTCAATACTTGGCAAGCCGACAACTTCAATAAACCACAATTTCTTTTAAGTTTGAAAACATAATATTTAAATTTAAGAGTGAAATCCCACAAACTTTTGATACAAAAATACTATCTTTATACAATACACTCCCAAAATCCGGTGTCACTGAGTAAATGAACATCTAAATGACAACACAATCTGACTGATAAATATACTATCTGAAAATATAGAACAACGCAAATAACTGAAAGGGAGGAAAGTCAAGGTCTGCGGATGCCGAGCAGCTACCTCGATAGTCTCCAATAGATAAATCCACAAATCTAGCAACTGCCATATCTGGAAGTACCTGGATCTGCACACGAAGTGCAGAGTGTAGTATGAGTACAACCGACCCATATACTCAATAAGTAACAAGACTAACCTTTGAGCTGAAAGTAGTGACGAGCTCAACAGGTACAGTCCAATATAGAAATAACATAACAGAAATGTAGGCATGCTTTCAAGTTGAACAATTAAACTCAATACAAGTAAAATAGATAAATTATGCATAATAAAGGAATATGACATCTCGATATCTATATGCCAAAACATATGCTGTATGTGATGCACCATAACGGAAACCTCGTGTAGTCACACTCTCAGAATTCTCAATCACTCAGTACTGTATATGGCCAATCCAGCCCAGGGAAGATCCATCCCATATATGTATATACATCAACTGACGGTCAGTCACTCAGTACTGTATAAGGCCAATCCAGCCCAGGGGAAGATCCATCCCCAAATATATATAATTCAGGAAAGATCCATGCCCAGGGAAGATCCATCCCTAATATAAATAAATAAATAAATAAATAAATAAGGCAACTCCATGCCCTGGGAAGTCCATCCCAAATATAAACATCAACTGTGGTCACTGTGGGAGGTGCAGACTCCGGAGGGGCTCCTTCAGCCCAAGCGCGATATAAAGCCAATATGGCCTACTACGATGTACAGTCTAATCCCATTATAATAAATCCTATAAGACTTGGTGCAACGTGCAGTCCCGATCCATATAATAATAAATATAAAGCCGATATGGCCTGCTGCGGCGTGCAGCTCGATCCCATAAATATCCTCAAGAATAGATGAACATGGCTGAGTATGAAATTTACATTTTAAAATAATTAATTCAACAGCAACACGACCCTATGGGTCCCAAAATATCGGCACGTAGCGTAAACATGATTTTTAATAGGAGCCTCAGCTCAATTTCTCTAACACGTGGGGAACATGTGAATAATGAGATAATTCTTTGATTATGCAACTCTACGGAATTTATTTAAGTCACAATTTCTATGGTGCACGCCCACACGCCCGTCACCTAGCATGTGCGTCACCTCTAAACAATTCATATAATACGAAATTCAGGGATTCATACCCTCAGAACCAAGTTTAGAAGTGTTACTTACCGCAAACCGTGCAAATCCTTTATTCCAATATGCCTTTGCCTCGCGAATCGGCTCCGAATGCCCGGAATCTAGTCACAATTAATTCGATACCGTCAACACAAATTATAGGAATTAATTTCATATGAAAATACTAATTTTTCAACGAAATTTGAAATTCAACTCAAAAATTATCAGTGAGGCCCATGTCTCGGAACCCGACAAAAGTTATAAAATCTGAACGCCCATTCAACCACGACTCCAACCATATCAAATTTACCAAATTCCGACAACAACTCGACCTCCAAATCTCAAATCTTATTTTCAAACCCCTAGGCCCAATTTCTCGAATTACACCTCAAAAACACCTAATCTTGTCGGAATACTCAATGATAATTCCATAGTCAATCAATGATCACAAGTGACTTATCTCAAGATTTCCCGTGAATTCTCTCAGAAAATTTTCCTCAACCCATGCTTGAAATGTCCAAAAATGAGAAAACCTCGGACCCCTCTGTTTTTGTACACTGCCCAGAGGCTTCGCTTATGTGGAAATTTTAAACCGCTTCTAGGCAAGTGCTTCTGCGGTGAAGCTTCCGCTTATGTGACTGCCTTCGCTTCTGCAGACTCGCTTCTGCATAGTAGCCTTCCCTCTCGCCCTTCAGCTTCTGCGATTGCACACTCGCAGGCGTGACCCACTTCTGTGGTCCACCTGCCCGCTTCTGCAATCACTGCCCTCCTTAACCCAGGCCGCATTTGCGACCATTGTGTCACTTCTGCAGTCGCGCACCTGCAACCATTTCCATCGCAGGTGCAATGACACCAGAACTGGAAATTTTCCAAAAATTCTCCAAGTCCAAGTTTTGATTCGTTAACCATCCGAAACTCACCCGATGCCCCCCGGACCTCAACCGAATATACCAACATGTCCTAAAATATTATACGAACTTAGTCGAGGCCTCAAATTACATCAAACAATGCTAAAACCACGAATCGCACCCCAATTCATGCCTAATAAAAACTAAAAAATTCCAACTTCTACATTCGATGCCGAAACCTATCAAATCAAGTCCAATTGACCTCAAATTTTGCACACAAGTCCTAAATGACATAACAGACATATTCCAATTTTTAGAACTGGATTCCTACCCTGATATCAAAATGTCAACTCCTCGTCAAACTTCCAAACTTTCAAATTCCTATTTTCGCCATTTCAAGCCTAATTAACTACGGACTTCCAATTAATTTTTTGGACACACTCTTAAGTCCAAAATTATCATATGGAGCTATTGGAATAATCAAAACTCTATTCCGAGGTCGTTTACACATAAGTTAACATCCGGTTAACTATTTCAACTTAAGCTTTAAATATTGGAACTAAGTGTTCCAATTCATTCTGAAACCTTCCCACCAGTCACATAATTATAATTGAACACAGGATAAGCAGTAAATAGGGGAACGAGGCTGTAATACTCAAAACGACTAGCCTGGTCATTACATTCTCCCCCTCTTAAAAAAACGTTCGTCCTCAAACGGGTTTAGAATTATACCTTGAGTCTCAAATAGGTGTGGATATTTGCTCCGCATCTCCCGCTCAGTCTCCCAAGTAGTTTCTTCGACTGACTGGCCTTTCCACTACACTTTCACTGAAGCTATGTTCTTTGATCTCAACTTTCGAACCTTTCGATCCAAAATAGCCACCGGCTCCACATCATAAGTCAAATCACCACCCAACTGCACTGTATTGAAATCCAAAACATGAGACAGATCTCCAACATACTTCCGGAGCATGGATACATGAAACACTAGGTGAACACCCAATAGACTAGGCGACAATGCAAGTTCTCAAGCCACATCTCCAATCTTCTTAAGTATTTGAAAAAGGCCCAATATACCTAGGGGTCAATTTGCCCTTCTTCCCAAATCTCATAACACCTTTCATAGGTGAAACTCGGAGTAGTACCTTCTCTCCTACCATGTAAGCAACATCGCGAACCTTCCGTTCGGCATAACTCTTCTATCTAGACTCCACCGTGCGAAGTCGATCATGAATCAATTTAACTTTTTCCAAAGCATCCTGAACTTAATCAGTACCCAATAGCCTAGCCTCACCCGACTCGAACCAACCTACCGGAGACCGACACCGTCTCCCATACGAAGCCTCATACTGAGCCATATGAATGCTCGATTGGTAGCTGTTGTTATAGGCAAACTCTGCAAGTGGTAGAAACTGATCCCAAGAACCCCCAAAATCTATAACACAAGCACGTAGCATATATTCCAATATCTGAATAGTGCGCTCGGACTATCCATTCGTCTGAGGGTGAAATGCTATACTCAACTGTACCTGTGTGCCTAACTCTCGCTGCACTGCTGTCCAAAACTGTGATGTAAATTGCGTGCCCTAATCTGAAATGATGGACACTAGCACACCGTGAAGGCGAAAAATCTCGCGGATGTAAATCTCAACCAACCGCTCTGAAGAATAAGTAGTACCAACTGGAATAAAATTCACGGACTTGGTCAACCGATCTACATTCACCCAAACAACATCAAACCTCCTCAAAGTCTGTGGGAGCGCAACTACGAAGTCCATGGTAATACGCTCCCATTTCCACTCCGGAATTTCAAGCCTCTGAAGCAAACCCTCTGGTCTCTGATGCTCGTACTTCACTTGCTGACGATTTTTAAACACCGAGCTACGAACCCCACTATATCTTTCTTCATTCTTCTCCACCAATAGTGCTATCTCAAGTCCTGATACATCTTTGCGGCACCTGGATCAATGGAGTATCGCGAACTGTGGGCCTCCTCAAGAATCAACTCCTACAGTCCATCTATATTTGGCACACAAATTCTACCCTGGATCCTCAACACCCCATCATCTCCAATAGTAACATCTTTGGCATCCCTGTGCTGAACTGTGTCCTTCAGGACTGGCAAATGGGGATCATCATACTAGCGCTCTCTGATGCGGTCATATAAGAAAGATCGAGAAACCACACAAGCTAGAAACTGACTGAGCTCCGAAACATCTAATCTCAAAAACTGGTTAGCCAAGGTTTGAACATCAACTACAAGAGGCTTCTCACTAACAGGAATGAATGCAAGGCTACCCATACTCACCGCCTTTCTATTCAAGGCATCGGCCACCACATTAGCCTTCCCTGGATGATACAAAATGGTAATATCATAGTCCTTTAGCAGCTCCAACCATGCTTGAATTTTAGATCCTTCTATTTGAATAAGTGCTAAAGACTCTGATGATATGTAAATACCTCACAAGACACACATAGAGATAGTGACTCCAAATCTTCAATGCATGAATGATGGCTGCCAATTCTAAATCGTGAACAAGGTAGTTCTTTTCATATGGCTTCAACTGGCGCAAAGCATAAGCAATCACTCTACCCTCCTACATTGGAAGACACTCAATACCGATCTGAAAAGCATCACAATACACTGTATAAGAGCCTACAACTGAAGGCAAAACTAGAACTGGAGTTGTGATCAAGGCAGTCTTGAGCTTCTGAAAGCTCTCCTCACACTCATCCGACCACCTGAATGGAGCACCCTTCTAGGTCAATTTGGTCATAGGCGCCGCAATATACGAGAAACCCTCCACAAAGCGACGATAATAACTGGCCAAGCCAAGAAAACTCTGAACCTCAGTAGCTGAAGATGGTCTGGGCTAAATCTGAACTGCCTCTATCTTCTTCGGATATACCTTAAGTCTTTTACTGGACACTATGTGTCCAAATAATGCCACAGAACTAAGCCAAAACTCACACTTAGAGAATTTGGCATAAAGATTCTCCTCCCTCAGCCTCTGTAATACACTACTCCAACTGTTGTGCGAGCTACACCTTGACCTCTACCACGGCCCCCACCCCTCGTGGCCCTAACTGGTGGTACTGGTGGCTGACCGTCCGATCCGATAGTACGTGTCCTTACCATCTGTGAGAGAATAGAATAATTGAAATTCAATTTCCAGAATCAACAAATTTGCACGACAGAATACAAGAATATGAAAATTTTCCTAAGGCTTTAGCAGCCACTCGAAGATATCTACAGACGTCTCCGTACCGATTTGCAAGACTCTACTAAGTTTGAAAACATAATATTTAAATTTAAGAGTGAAATCCCACAAAATTTTGATACAAAAATACTATCTTTATACAATACACTCCCAAAATCCGGTGTCACTGAGTAAATGAACATCTAAATGACAACACAATCTGACTGATAAATATACTATCTGAAAATATAGAACAACGCAAATAACTGAAAGGGAGGAGAGTCAAGGTCTGCGGATGCCGAGCAGCTACCTCGATAGTCTCCAATAGATAAATCCACAAATCTAGCAACTGCCATATCTGGAAGTACCTGGATCTGCACACGAAGTGCAGAGTGTAGTATGAGTACAACCGACCCATATACTCAATAAGTAACAAGACTAACCTTTGAGCTGAAAGTAGTGACGAGCTCAACAGGTACAGTCCAATATAGAAATAACATAACAGAAATGTAGGCATGCTTTCAAGTTGAACAATTAAACTTAGTACAAGTAAAATAGATAAATTATGCATAATAAAGGAATATGACATCTCGATATCTACATGCCAAAACATATGCTGTATGTGATGCACCATAACGGAAACCTCGTGTACTCACACTCTCAGAATTCTCAATCACTCAGTACTATATATGGCCAATCCAGCCCAGGGAAGATCCATCCCATATATGTATATACATCAACTGACGGTCAGTCACTCAGTACTGTATAAGGCCAATCCAGCCCAGGGGAAGATCCATCCCCAAATATATATAATTCAGGAAAGATCCATGCCCAGGGAAGATCCGTCCCTAATATAAATAAATAAATAAATAAATAAATAAGGCAACTCCATGCCCTGGGAAGTCCATCCCAAATATAAACATCAACTGCGGTCACTGTGGGAGGTGCAGACTCCGGAGGGGCTCCTTCAGCCCAAGCGCGATATAAAGCCAATATGGCCTACTACGATGTACAGTCTAATCCCATTATAATAAATCCTATAAGACTTGGTGCAACGTGCAGTCCCGATCCATATAATAATAAATATAAAGCCGATATGGCCTGCTGCGGCGTGCAGCTCGATCCCATAAATATCCTCAAGAATAGATGAACATGGCTGAGTATGAAATTTACATTTTAAAATAATTAATTCAACAGCAACACGACCCTATGGGTCCCAAAATATCGGCACGTAGCGTAAACATGATTTTTAATAGGAGCCTCAGCTCAATTTCTCTAACACGTGGGGAACATGTGAATAATGAGATAATTCTTTGATTATGCAACTCTACGGAATTTATTTAAGTCACAATTTCTATGGTGCACGCCCACACGCCCGTCACCTAGCATGTGCGTCACCTCTAAACAATTCATATAATACGAAATTCAGGGATTCATACCCTCAGAACCAAGTTTAGAAGTGTTACTTACCGCAAACCGTGCAAATCCTTTATTCCAATATGCCTTTGCCTCGCGAATCGGCTCCGAATGCCTGGAATCTAGTCACAATTAATTCGATACCGTCAACACAAATTATAGGAATTAATTTCATATGAAAATACTAATTTTTCAATGAAATTTGAAATTCAACTCAAAAATTATCAGTGGGGCCCATGTCTCGGAACCCGACAAAAGTTATAAAATCTGAAAGCCTATTCAACCACGAGTCCAACCATATCAAATTTACCAAATTCCGACAACAACTCGACCTCCAAATCTCAAATCTTATTTTCAAACCCCTAGGCCCAATTTCTCGAATTACACCTCAAAAACACCTAATCTTGTCGGAATACTCAATGATAATTCCATAGTCAATCAATGATCACAAGTGACTTATCTCAAGATTTCCCGTGAATTCTCTCAGAAAATTTGCCTCAACCCATGCTTGAAATGTCCAAAAATGAGAAAACCTCGGACTGCTCTGTTTTTGTACACTGCCCAGAGGCTTCGCTTATGTGGAAATTTAAACCGCTTCTAGGCAAGGAATATGACATCTCGATATCTACATGCCAAAACATATGCTGTATGTGATGCACCATAACGGAAACCTCGTGTACTCACACTCTCAGAATTCTCAATCACTCAGTACTGTATATGGCCAATCCAGCCCAGGGAAGATCCATCCCATATATGTATATACATCAACTGACAGTCAGCCACTCAGTACTGTATAAGGCCAATTCAGCCCAGGGGAAGATCCATCCCCAAATATATATAATTCAGGAAAGATCCTTGCCCGGGGAAGAGCCATCCCTAATATAAATAAATAAATAAATAAGGCAACTCCATGCTCTAGGAAGTCTATCCTAAATATAAACATCAACTGCGCTCACTATGGGGGTTGCACACTCCGGAGGGGCTCCTTCAGCCCAAGCGCTATATAAAGCCAATATAGCCTACTGCGGCGTGCAGTCCAATCCTATAATAATAAAGCCTATAACGCCTGCTGTGGCGTGCAGCCCCGATCCATATAATAATAAATATAAAGCCGATATGGCTTGCAGCGGCGTGCAGCTTGATCCCATAAATATCCTCACAAAAAGATGAACATGGCTGAGTATGAAATTTACATTTTAAAATAATTAATTCAACAGCAACACGACCCTATGGGTCCAAAAATATCGGCACGTAGCCTAAACATGATCTTTAATACGAGCCTCAGCTCAATTTCTCTAACATGTGGGGAACATCTGAATAATGACATGATTCTTTGATTATGCAACTCTATGGAATTTATTTATGTCACAATTTCTATGGTTCACACCCACACACCCGTCACCTAGCCTGTACGTCACCTCCAAACAATTCATTTAACACGAAATTCAAGGACTCATACCCTCAGAACCAACTTTAGAAGTGTTACTTACCTCAAACCGTGCAAGTCCTTTATTCCAATTTAACTACGGATTTTCAATTAATTTTTCGGACACATTCCTAAGTCCAAAATCATCATACGGAGCTACTGGAATCATCAAAACTCTATTCCGGAGTTGTTTGCACATAAGTTAACATCCAGTCAACTATTTCAACTTAAGCTTTAAATATTAGAACTAAGTGTTCCAATTCATTCCGAAACCTCCCCGACAAGTCACATAATGATAACTGAACATAGGATAAGCAATAAATGGGGGAACGAGGCTGTAATACTCAAATCGACCAGCCGGAACGTTACATCTCCCTCCCTTTCCCTCCACTGTTCTGCCGGCCCCACTGCTTCCTCCGCCACCCAAAATCAAACCCCCTATCCTAGCATTTCAAGGTTAGTATAATTTTAATTATTTTAATTGTATAAATTAGGGTTTAGTTAGTTTTTAATTAAATTTAGTTGTATAATTGTGAGTTGATGATTGAAACTTAAAATAAATTACAAGGATACATCAATCTTATTATATGGCACTTCCAAAGTTGCCCAATGTAGTCGCCTTGTCTTGAACCTTTGAAATATTTCATGTGTTATCATTTATCATTTAGGATTTTTTATATTAGAAGAGTTCATATGTGTACTTTAGCCCCTCTTTGTGAATTGGTATTTTGTGTAATTTTGAATTTTTATATTTTGGAAGACCTAGATGCTTGTCTTATGTGCTAATATGCTTATCTCTAGAGACATAACACTCGTACTGAGCAAGAGACTTGTTTCTACACTCTATGTAGAAGAGCAAGCTTATGATTATGTATTTTTTAGAGGTCTTTAGAATCTTATTATAATTTTTTAGCGTGTGACACTTTTTCTTTGATTTTTTTTAATCTAAAATACAAAATTATCCAACAATCATTAGGTGTTATTAGCCGCAGAAGGAGTGCAACTCATATATATTAATGTATACAGTCAAAATCGGGCTCGATTGTATACGGTCGAAATTGGGCTCGACTATTGCACGACAGATCGGGTTTGGAATGCGAAGGGTTGAAAATCGACCCCGAGTTTCATCGAAGCAGAACACGAGGCCAGAATTTCCGACCTCAAGAACACCGAGCCCGTGATCCGGAACCGATCCTGACCCCGAACATGCTTGAGAGAAGATCGCCGAACCTAAATAACGGAAATCCAGAATATCCGTAATGGGACGAGCATCACGGCAGAAATCTCGACACAAATAAATGGAATCGCCTAATTGGCAAATAAAGAGATTTGTTACCTTATATAGAGTCGTACCTAGAGTAGGATTCCCTTGCTATATAACGGGGGGCGGGGGGGGGGC
>MCJB01040767.1:0-49174 GCA_002018475.1 Nicotiana obtusifolia | reverse complement strand
GGGTTAATTATTTGTAAAGACACTTTGAATCTCATCACGAAAGATAGTAATAGACTGATCTCTTTAATTATTATTGTCTCATTATTCTATTTCCAACCTTGATTGCAATATTTCTTGACCCGAGGGCGGTCAACATACAATGCTAACGCCGTCCGGCTTGTGTGGTTCGCATTTATTTTTATCGTTAATTCTAGTTTCAACTTGATTTCTCATTTTTGTATCAAACTAGATCACATATTCTTAAAACCGTATATAAATTCAATTTTTATCTAATTTTGAGGGTAAACAGTTTGGCGCCCACTGTGGGGCTAAGGATAATAATGGTTATTTGATACAAATCTCCATAACACACACACACACTGATTCACACTTGCTCTTTGGAATGTCTTTGATTCCAGGCTATAATACAGAAATGTCAAACTCTCAATCGGCACCTCTGCATGTTGACAACGAGTCCGACCACCAAGGTGAAAATAACAACATAGCGCTTGGCAACGAGATCCCGATTGTTGACCCGATTGATGCTAATTCACACGTGACAGTTGATGCGGATCCGCCTACCAACCCCTCAAATAGCATTCATAGACGAGTCTGATTAGTAAGTCGAAACCCCCAAAATGTTGAAGGGGACGAGATCAGCCTCTGGATGATCCTCGAAATGTTACAGGCTCAACAGACGGTGATAGCTTAGTTACAAAACCGAAGCCAAATCCCGAACAGGGTTGAGCCCGGCCTTTCCCGGGAAATTATCCACAAGGATGAATCGATCGTAGGAAGGTCGAATGAATGTGAATCAGGGGCAAACCCTAGAATTATGAAGATGCTCGAGGCACTGACAAGATGGATAGAATCAGGAGAGAAAAAAATCGAGGCAAATGACAAAAAGGTGGAAACCTACAACTCCAAGGTAGATCAAATCCCAGGGGCACCCCCGGTGTTAAAAGGCCTGGATTCCAGAAAGTTCGTGCAAAAACCTTTTCCACCGAGCGCGACTCTGAAGGCGATCCCCAAGAAATTTCGTATGCCCGAAATACCTAAGTATAATGGAACGACCGGCCCGAACGAGCACGTAACCTCGTATACATGTGCTATCAAAGGGAACGACTTGGAAGACGATGAGATTGAATCCATTCCGTTGAAGAAATTTGGGGAGACCCTGTCAAAGGGGGCCATGATATGGTATCACAACTTACCTCCTAATTCTGTTGACTCATTTGCTATGCTTGCAGATTCTTTTGTGAAGGCACACGCGGGTGCCATCAAGGTCGAAACGAGAAAATCGGACCTTTTCAAAGTCAAACAAAAGGATAACCAAAATGCTCAGAGAGTTCGTGTCCCGATTTCAAATGGAACAGATTGATCTGCAACCAGTCACTAACAAAGCTCAGCGGCTTCACAGCAACTAAAATAGAACTTAAGAATACCCGACTGTTACATGGGCTGATGTACATAACCGGTACCAGTCCAAAATCAGAGTCAAAGACGATCAGCTCGGGGCCCCTTCGGGATCCATTTATCCCGTTAGAGCTCTTGACAAAATCAGAAGGGATATTGATCGCGAACCAAGATCGAACAGAGATCGACATCAGCCATATCATGGGGTAAGAAAAATCGGTGTATCCGGGCAGAACTCCCTAAGAAATGAAAGGAGAATGATCGAGGCCAGAGCAGCCGGGGGCTCATGACCAAAAGCAGCTTCGAAAGGCCCATCGAGCATAATGGAGCACCACGGCTATCGGAATACAACTATAATGTCGATGCTGCCACTGTTGTATCGGCTATCAGTCGCATCAAAGATACTAAATGACCTCGACCACAACAATCCGATCCAACCCATAGGGATCTTAACCTAATATGCAAATATCATGGCACTCACGGTCACAGAACAGAAGATTGTCGGCAACTGAGAGAGGAAGTAGCTCGGCTACTCAATAATGGATATCTTCGAGAATTCCTGAGTGACCGAGCCAAAAATCATTTCGTGAACAGGAATTCCGACAAACAGACCGGGCAAGAAGAACCTCAACACGTCGTCAACATGATCATCGGTGGAGTCGATACCCCTCAGGGGCCGATGTTGAAATGCACCAAAATATCCATTACTAGGGAGAGGCGCACTCGGGATTACACGCCGAAGGGAACTTTATCTTTCAACGACGAGGACGCTAAAGGGATTGTACAACCCTACAATGACACACTGGTAATATCTGTACTCATACATAAAATTAGAGTTAAACGTGTGTTAATCGATCCAGGTAGCTCGGCCAACATCATTCGATCATGGGTCGTGAAGCAACTCGGCCTGCTATACCAGATCGTTCCTATAGTCCGAGTTCTTAACGGATTCAATATGGCATGTGAGACCACCAAGGGTGAGATAACGTTACCGATAAATATTGCTGGAACCATTCGAGAAACAAAGTTTTGTGTGATTGAAAGGGACATGAGGTATAATGCTCTGTTCGGGAGACCATGGATCCACGACATAAGGCGGTGCCTTCGATGCTGCACCAGGCGTTGTAATTTATGACGCCCGATAGAGTTAAAACAGTCTACGGGGAGAAACTGGCCACGAAAGAAATGTTCGCGGTCGAAGAGGTGATGCCAGAACCAACGGTTCCAAACAAATTGATCGAAGACAGGACGAAATAGCAATCGTAGATACCGTCTTCGGCAGATGTGAACAAACAAGCATATGTTGAGGATGATGATTATGGGATTCCCAGATCATTTATCACCCCTGATAATTTCGACGCCACTAAATCGACAGTCGAGGAACTGGAAAAAGTCATGCTGCGAAAAGACTTGCCTTATCGAAAGGCATACCTGGGCTTGGGGCTGAGCCCCGAGCTTAGGACAAAACTTATTCAATTTCTTACAACCAACAAAGACTGTTTCGCTTGGTCCCACCTCGATATGACAGGTATCCCATCGGAGATAACCACTAACAAGCTGAGCCTGGATTCGAAGTTCCATCCGATTTAACAAAAAAGGAGGCCCCAGTCCAAAATCAAACATGCTTTGATCAGGGATGAGGTAAATAAACTTTTAAAGATAGGGTCTATTCGGGAGGTCAAATGCTAGGATTGGTTGGCTAACGTAGTGGTAGTTCCTAAGAAAGGGAATAAATTAAGAATGCGTGTAGATTATAAAGATTTGAATAAAGCATGTCCTAAAGGCTCTTTTCCCTTGCCCAACATCGATCGCATGATCGATGCTACTGCCAGCCACAAGATCTTTAGTTTTCTCGACGCATATTCTGGATACAACCAAATACGGATGGACCTAGGTGATCAGGAAAAAACTTCCTTCATCACTAAATATGGCACATACTGTTATAATGTAATGCGATTTGGGTTAAAAAATGCTGGTGCCACATATCAATGCCTAGTAAATCAAATGTTCGAGAAACAATTAGGGAAGACAATGGAGGTTTATATTGATGACATGTTAGTTAAGACCCTGCGAGTAGAGGACCGTTTAAGACATTTGAAGGAAACATTCCGTATACTGAAGCAGTACAATATGAAGCTGAACCCGAAAAAATGCGCGTTTGGAGTGGGTTCGGGTAAATTCCTCGGATTCATGGTGTCGAATCGGGGAATCGAGATCAACCCTGAAAAGGTCAAAGCTATCGAAGATATCACGGTCGTAGACAATGTGAAAGCCGTGCGAAAGTTGACCGGGCGAATAACCGCTCTAGGGCGATTTATTTCGAGGTCGTCCGACAGAAGCTACCGGTTCTTCGCACTAGTGAAAAAGCGAAAAACTTTTCATGGACCCCTGAATGCCAGCAGCTTTGCAAGAACTCAAAAGGTATTTATCGAGCCCGCCATTGCTTCATATACCGAAGGCGGACGAACAACTGTACTTTTACTTGGCGGTCTCGAAGATAACGGTAAGCGGAGTCCTAGTTTGGGAAGAACAAGGTACACAATTTCCATTTTACTATGTCAGCAGAACCTTAGGCGAAGCTGAAACTAGGTACTCCCACCTAGAAAAACTGGCGCTCGCTTTGTTAAAGTGCTTCTAGGAAACGGAAACCATACTTCCAATGTCATCCCATATGTGTCGTAACGACTTACCCATTGAGGAATGTTATGCATAAGCCCGAGCTCTCAGGCCGATTGGCCAAATGGGCCATAGAAATAAGTGGGTACGACATTGAATATCGACCTCGAACCGCCATTAAATCTCAGGTGTTGGCAGATTTTGTGACCGATTTCACACCGACCCTAATACCCTAGATCGAAAGAGAGTTGTTAGTTGACTCAGGAACTTCCTCGGGAATATGGACCCTCTTCATAGACGGTGCCTCGAATGCAAGGAGGTCTGGACTTGGCATTGTATTGAAGCCACTAGCAGGTAATATAATTAGACAATCTATTAAGACTGTGAAATTGACTAACAACAAGGCGAAATATGAAGCCATGATTATAGGCCTAGAACTAGACAGGAGCGTGGGAGCGAAAGTGATCGAAGCCAAATGCGACTCCCTTCTTGTGGTAAATCAAGTCAATGGAACGTTCGAGGTCAGAGAGGAACGGATGCAAAGGTACTTAGACAAAATGCAAGTGAAATTACATTGATTCAAAGAGTGGACCTTACAACATATACCTCGGGATCAAAACAGCGAGGCCGGCGCCCTTGCCAGCTTGAGGTCATCGATCGAAGACGACGAGTTCGACTCGGGAAAAGTCGTACAAGTTATGAGGTCAGTAGTGGAAGAAGGCCAAACTGAGATCAACTCAACGAGCCTAACTTGGGATTGGAGGAACAAATACGTAGAGTATCTCAGCTCTGGTAAACTATCCTCGGATCCAAAAGAGTCGAGGGCCCTGCTCACAAGGTGGCCTGGTTTAGCTTGTCCAAAGACGAAATCTTGTTCGGACGAATGTTTGATGGCCCACTCGCGATATGTCTGGGACCGGTGATACTGAGTACATTTTGAAGGAAATCCATGAGGTATTGATTCAAAAAATAATCAGAGCCAGTTATTACTGGGTCAATATGGAAAAAGACGCAAAGGAATTCATTCAAAAATATGACGAATGCCAAAGGCACGCCCCAATGATCCATCTACTTGGGGAGATGCTCCACTCAGTTTTATCACCATGGCCGTTCATGAAGTGGGGGATGGACATCGTTGGCTCTCTTCCGTGGGCACTAGGTAAAGCTCAATTTATACTAATTATGACTGACTATTTTTCTAAATAGGTGAAAACTCAGGCATTTGAGAAGGTTAGGGAAAAAGAAGTCATTGATTTTATTTGGGATCACATCATATGCCGATTTGGAATTCCAGCCGAGATCGTATGCGACAATGGGAAGCAATTCATCGATAGCAAAGTAACCAAATTCCTCGAAGATCACAAGATCAAAAGGATCCTATTGACACCCTACCACCCTAGTGGGAATGGACAAGCCGAATCTACCAACAAAACCATACTCCAAAACCTTAAAAAGAGGTTAACCGATGCTAAAGGGAGATGGAAGGAAATATTAACCGAAGTCCTATGGGCCTACCATACGACTGGGAAATCCAGCATTGGACCCACCCCGTTTTCTCTGGTTTTATGGCGCTGAAGCTTTGATACCGGTCGAGGTCGGGGAGCCAAGTATCAGATTCCGTAATGCAACAGAGGAATCGAACCACGAAGCCATGAATATGAACTTAGAGCTGTTAGATGAGAGAAGCGAAGCCGCCCTTGTTCGATTAGCTGCTCAAAAGCAAAGGATCGAGAGGTATTACAACAGAAGGGCCAACCTTCGATACTTCAGCGTTGGGGACTTAGTATTAAGAAAGGTCACGCCGAACACACGGAGTCCGAACGAGGGAAAGCTGGGACCAAACTGGGAAGGACCTTATTGTATCATTAAAATCATCGGAAAGGGATCCTACAAGCTCGGAATGATGGATGGTAAACAACTACCGACAACTGGAATATAACTCACTTAAAGCGGTATTATTGTCAAGGTGCGGCCCTGTTCGCTATTTTTTCTTTTATTTGCATTACGAACTAACACTGCAGGTATCAAACAAGGGGCCATACAGGATGTTAGGTCTGAAAACACGCGTTGCACTCTTTTTCCCTTGATCCGGTTTTGTCCCAAAATGGGTTTTACAGCAAGGTTTTTAATGAGGCAACAAATAAATCGTGCTAACCTAGATTTGAAGGCCGGTAACGAATCGGTGACAACCACATTTGAGGCCCGTCTTCGATCGACCTCGAATACTGGGGAGCCACTTTAGCATGAAAAAGATTTTAGGATTGAAGGGTTGAAGATCAATAAGATTAAATGTAAGGGAAAACAGTCAAATGAACCGTGCTCAAATAGACTGATCGAACCTTGACAAAAAACTTGTACACTTACATGGCAGAATAAAGTGAAATCTCTTCTTTGCAAACGTCTTGTCTTTTAAAACTTTTCCTTTACATTTCTCAAGGAATTCCCTGCTTCCGATCCCCTAAAGGAAACGAGCCCAAGGGCCGCCTTAACCTGAGTTCGAATAATCACTCTCTCACTGGGGGACTGCCGTCCGAAAAGCAAACTCAGATGGTCCAAGTTATTAGATCTCGGGGGCATAAGACCTATTAGGCAACCCCCAAATTTAAAGGCTAAGGCCGTTTTGAGTTAATAGTACTCGAGGGTACAAAGCTTATTTGGCAACGCCCAAATTAAAAGGCTAAGGTCGTTCCGAGTTCACAGCACTCGAGGGCTCAAAGCTTATTTGGCAATGCCCGAAATTAAAGGCTAAGGCCGTTCCGAGTTAATAGCACTTGAGGGCACAAATCTTATTTGGTAATGCCCAAATTAAAAGGTTAAAGCTTATTTGGCAACGCCCAAATTAAAAGGCTAAGGCCGTTCTGAGTTAACAACACTCGAGGGCACAAAGCTTGTTTGACAATGCCCGAATTAAAAGGATAAGGCCGTTCCGAGTTAATAGCATTCGAGGGCACAAATCTTATTTGGCAACGCCCGAATTAAAAGGCTAAGGCCGTTCCGAGTTAACAGCACTCGAGGGCACAAAGCCTATTTGGCAATGCCCAAATTAGAAGGCTAAGGCCGTTCTGAGTTAACTGCACTCGAGGGCACAAAGCTTATCTGGCATTGCCTGAACTATAGATGTTATGGCCACATAAACACAGCTCGGAGACGTCTGAAAAACAACAAGGCATTGAAATTTCGCTGATCGATCTGATCGAGTTTTTGCTAGACCAGTGGATTTTGACCATCAGCCACTGAATCAAATTCGTATCACTTACTTTATGAGTCTATCGTCACTTATCAAAGTAAGAATCAGAAGCTCGTATAGTCAGAATCTGAGGCCCATATTGTTTCTCGTCATTACTCTCCGAAGAAAGAGGGGACTATCTGTATACGGTCGAAATGGGGCTCGACTATTTCACGACAGACCGGGCTCGAAACGCGAAGGGTTGAAGATCGACCCCGAGTTTCATCGAAGAAGAACACGAGGCCAGAATTTCCGACCTCGAAAACACCGAGCCCGTGATTCGGAACCGATCCTGATCCCGAACATGCTCGAGGGAAATCGCCGAACCTAAATAACGGAAAGCCAGAATACCTGTAATGGGACGAGCATCGAGGCAAAAATCTCGGCACAAATCAATGGAACCGCCTAATTAGCAAATCAGGAGATTTATTACCTTATATAGAGTCGTACCTAAAGTAGGATTCCCCTACTATATAAAGGCGGGGGGAGGGGGGGTCTAATTATTTGTAAAGACACTTTGAATCTCATCATGAAAGATAGAAATATACTGATCTCTTTAATTATTATTGTCTCATTATTCTATTTCCAGCCTCGATCGCAATATTTATTGACTCGAGGGCGGTCAACATGCAAGGCTAACGCCGCCCGGCTTGTGTGGTTTGCATTTATTTTTATCGTTAATTCTAGTTTCAATTTGATTTCTCATTTTTGTATCAAACTAGATCAAAAACCGCGTATAAATTCAATTGTTATCCGATTTTGAGGGTAAATAATTAAGCTTGTTCTCAATTTAATACTAAGTGTAATGATACAGTTTAAGCTAATTGAATTTATTTAGGGATATATGTGAACTTTCAAATTACTTCTTATAATTGAATTTTAAAAGAACTTATTTTGGGATATATATGAACTTTCAAATTAATATAACATGCAATTTATTTATTCTCTGTGTAGATGGAATATCGTAGTTGGATGTATAATAGGAATTATCCTAATCGTTAGTTTTGAGGGAGGAATTTATAGAAGGGGTTAATGAATTTATTAGGTATGCAATGTCACTTAAACCATTTCAAATCAGAGGGATAATTAGGTGTCCTTGTGTGAAGTGCAAGTGTTTGCATTTTTCTTGGATAGGAGGATGTTAAGACTCATTTTTATAAAAAAAAGTTTATGGATAATTATTTTATATGGACTAGTCATGGAGAGGTTGATGGTAGTGATGGTGTATTTCATAACATAGTTGTTAGAGAAAGTACGGTGCAGAATAACATTCAACATCCTAAATACCATGAAATGGTTATAGATGCTTTTGGGATGCTCTTCGAGTTTGAACCCCATGAAAGTGTTGAACAAGCTCCTAATGAAGAGGCAAAATATTTTTATGAACAGTTAGACTGCTAGTCATCCACGAAGTGAAAGGAGTATGCACTCTCGGTTATTTGTTGCGGTTAGATTATTAAGTGTCAAATCAGATACCAATATTTCTCAAGCGGGAATGGATTCATTCATTGGCCTTATGAGTGAACTAGCTGACCCAACTTTCAACATACCTGAAGATTTCTATACGGCTAAAAGATTGATTTCTGAGTTAGGACTCTCGTCTATGATCATCAGGCCCGAGGGCAATGGATAAGATTTATTTATTACTTCTTTATTTTTGTTGAATTATAATAGCTAGTTTTTTTTATTTAATGTAATTTCTACGTTACAGGTTCATACCTAATCATCGGACTACAAAGATAATCACTAAAGTTCTTGGCCGGTTGTATGATGCACCCTATGTGACTTGGAGTGACTTTCCACCGGAGCTCGTGGAGCAAATTTTAACCAATTTAAGGTTTCAATACAATTCTTATCTATTTAAGAATTATATTAATAATATTTTCATCTAACGTTACACACTTCATTTTCATACTAAATGTGCCTGAGAAGACCAGCATAACAGTGCCATTCTTGCAAAATTTGAGTTCAAATGCCGTAAGAGACTATCTGATTCCTTTTATTCTGTTCGGAAGAAGAGAAAGAAGCCTTAATGAGTTGTACCGCACATATGGGAGGATCTGCTAAGGTAGTAGACCACTGAGAAGTTTGAGAAGAAGAATGAACAGGGAAAGAAGGCACGAGCATCTGAGAAAGGTGGCTCCTTACACTATGTGAGTGCAAGGAGCATGAGGACTGCGAGGAGACTACTGGTAATTAAATATTTAATTTTATTTTTATCAAACTATATTTATATATTTTAATTTAGTTAACATGTTTATTATATTTTTAGGAAAAAAAAGATGACTCATAATGAGTTTTTCATGGAGACTCACATCCGGAAGAAGGCACCGATAGATCCAACTAGATGGGTTGAGGACCGAGCAGAGACTTGATATGTAAGTTTCATAACTACTATAACTTGAAATTAATGTTTATAATATTATATAGTTAATAATTTTCTATCTTCTAAATAAAGGGTTGCTACAGGATTATGTGGAGGAGTACACTCAAAGCTTGCCACCGAATGAGCAAGGCGAGCGACCACCCATTTCAGACGAAGAAGCGCAGAAGATATGATTGGATGCTGTCGGTGGTGCTAAAAAGGGAATAGCATACGGCCTTCCAGAGAGATCATTTCGGCACTACAGGGCTGGATTGCAAGGTATAGGGACTTCCGCCCAAGGCGAGGCAATTGATAGGTCAACTATCTCGTCTATGGAGAAGAATACCGCAAAGCTGACAGAAGACCTTGAAGAGACAAAGACTAGATAACAAAAGAGAGATATACAATTTGATACCCTTCAAGTTTAGCTAAAAAAGAGGGACCAACAATTTAATCTCCTTCAAGGTCAGCTGGTCAATCTTCTTGCTAGTGGTGCTTTCCCCATTCCCCGGTCTCGTGAGTATTTCCCAGATGCTAATCCTTCTCGTTGTGATTCTTCGAACCATGCCGACGATGAAGCTTCTAGTAGTGAAGATGGAGGTGATGCAATACAAAGCACTCATTGAACAATGTGTATTGCTAAACAAAGTATTGAACTTGTGAATATTTAGTTGGAATAGTTTTGCATGATGATTGTGTTGTTGATATTATTTTGTTATTGAACATTGTATTGTTGTTGTTGTGGTTGGCGTTGTTGTTGTGCTTGATATTAGCATTGTTGTTGTAGTTGTGGTTGTTATTAGCGTTGTTGTGGTTGTGGTTGTTATTAGCGTTGTTGTTGTGGTTGTTGTTGGTTAATTGTTATTGTTGTTGGTTAATTGTGGTTCAATAACAACAATGTAATGCTACCATTATAGGATGGTCATTGTTTGTAATTGGCAGGTGGTGTAGCTTATAAGCAAGCATATTCTGCCAGGTTTTTACCCAGAAAACCGACCGATTTCGATTGGTATTTTCAATGTGAAATCTGCAGAAATTTAAAATTACCGACTGAAGTCGGTCAAAAATAACATGTTTTTTAATTTATTTTTTACTTATTCCGACCGATTTCAATCGGTCTGTTAAGATTTAAAAAGAAACGCAAAATTATCATATAATTATATTTCCGACAGAAATCAGTCGCCATTTTAAAAATTAAATAAAAAATAATTTAAATAATACCGACTGATTTCGATCGGTATATTTATTTTTCCAACAAAAGTTGTCAGTTAAAGTGGTCAATCAAAGGTTGAATTAACCGACCGACTTCGGTTGGAAAATTGCGACCGTCTTCAGTCGCCACACCTTAGCGCCTACTTTTGTTACGACAAATTGAAATCGGTCGAAAATTGGTCGAGTTTTCTATAGTTCCGACCTATGTCGGTCGATTTTTGTGGACGATTTTTGACAGTTTTCTAGTAGTGTACGCATATATCTTTTTGTTTTTCTTTCGAAGCCATTTCTATTTGTTAAATGAACAAAAATGGACCACAAAATCTAGATAGTTACAATTGATTTATTGCATTTTATTTAGCATCATCAAATATAGTATTCTCAGTGGCGGATGTACGTGCATCGCTATGGGTGCTTAAGCACCTACCAACTTCAGTTGAAACTTGGATAATTATGTAGAAATTCTTTACCAATTTAACATAAAGAATATATGAGCACCCATCCACAGGAGTAAGTGTTGGGTGCTTTGGTCCCGCAGACACTTTTTTCCTTCAAGGTCAAGGGCTTGATTCCAGTTGTGAACAGTATCACTAATTTCATATGTGCGTGCAACGCTTTTTTTTTCCTTCAATTTTCCTTTCTTTTCGTAGCCTATAGATTTATCTTCCACGTTACACTTTCTTTCCCTTTTTACCGCCCCATTCATCTCAATTCTCATTCCTTGCTCTTTATTTTTCTCTCTTTTTTATGCCACTTAACAAGTTAAGTTTACACATGAATAAGAACAAAACTCAATTAATTATTATCCAACTTATGATAAAACTGGTCTGACAGTAGGTTTGCAATTTAATATTGAGATTTTTAAAATCTATTATTTCTTTCAAGAAAAAAACACACTCCAATTACTCTACTTTAAGCTTTCATTAAAAACTTAGAAAGCTAATAGTTGAAGATAATAAACCGAGATATGAAACATTGACGTGAATTTGAATATTATATAAAGTAAAGTATTACTATCTATGTAAACCGGAGAGTATCATATTTCATACCTTAGACCCAATTTTGACGTGTTAAAATATCAAAAAGCTTTACCAAATTTCTTTTCTTATTTTGATGGTGTATACAGAATATTTACCTGGTAAAAAAAAAAAATTTGAATTAAGCTTATTTCGATTTGATGATTATGAATAGAAAATTGAATTAACTAGACCAAATTAATCTAGATATACCTCGATTATAATTTTGTGACTGGTGTAGATTTATGAGAGCACCCATTAACTTCAAATCCTGGATCTGCCACTGAGTATTATCATCATCTTTCAATACCCGCTTGTTCAAGTCGTGTTTTTGATGGGTGGAACGAGTTTCAAATTAGATGTTTCTTTTGAAAGAAGTTAATCTACATGGCCATGTGATGAATTGTTAGATTTTCTCATCAGAATTTTGGAGGTGGAGAGGAACTCGATTAAGAATCTTGAATTCTGATCTTCTTCGAGATGGATCTGTACGCGGACATTGCTTTAGCCCAGGTATTTTTCTTATATCAGAAAGGTTGTTGTGGATATGGAGTAATTATGTTTGTTAATCTATTGTGCAAAATCTAGAAAAGGTGTCCACTCTCGGCCTTTATGGAAACAGAATGACTAATACAATTTTGTAATCAAGTAAATAATAGATTCTTCATTCATATGGACTTTCGAAGGAAACGACAATAATTTTGATGAATGATCATCATTTAAGATTGACGATGGGATATTCCAATAAGGACTTGTGCATTCAATAAAGATTTAATTTGCTGGTATTATATTTGCTGTGAAGCCATATACATCATTAGTTTCTTACAGTAAAACTCAGAAATTGGTACAAGTTCGATCTTATTGCCATGGGAGTGGAGATAGCATAGATATAGTTAATTAGGAAGGGAGGTGAGAAGCATTAAAAAAGTCTTTTTCTATTTTATGGAAAAAAGAGTTGTTAATTTGTTTATCTATAATATTTTAGATGTTGCTTAAGGCTTGATGTTTGTGAAGGCGATGACACGTTTTATAATTTTATTTTTGCTGCAAAAGTATTATTGCTCGTGTCTTTCAATCGAAATATCAATGTTAGTATTTTATTTATATAACAAGTTAACAACAACTTGTGCTGGCATAATAATAAAAATTTGAATTAGATTCTTGATTTCCCATAATTCTTCTAATATTTCAAATTTAACTTCTTACTTTGTGTTGGTAACAAGGAGCAACCACTAAAAGATAAATTAATACTTCTTCCTGGACAATGCATGATTGTCTAACACCATGGTGATAACAAGGTAGATGAATGTTCAATAAGAAAAAGAAGTCACATACGATGATTTATATTGATCACTAACAGAAATATGTACATTGATTATTCTTTTATGTATAATTATTTACTTAAAATTTTATATTAATAACATTTTTATAATTTCATAAAATCGTGTACTACATGATTTAACTTACACGTGTAGAAAAACTAATTTGAAAATAAAAATAAAATACGTGGCCTAATATGCCTAGTAAAATGTTGGTTCTGACTCTATAAAACCGTTGTTGGACTTTAGCAAAATTGTCACATTTTTAAAACCTATTTCCTTTTTCTGGTGAAGCACATTTGTTAAATCCTTTTCTTTTCTATAATTTTTCAGAATTCCAACATTTAAACTATATGATAATTACTCTTTAGGTTATTTTGTCCTCAAACCAAGTGATCCTTAAGAGGCAGTAGCAATCCAGAAACAAGTCCATACTTATATCGTGCCATTTTCACTGTGATATTTAAACTAGATATAATGATCCCGGCAAATATTGGATGCTCAAACCTTAATCAAGGGGCGTACACTGAAATTTTTATAAGCGTTGTCGAAATTTATTGAAGAATAAGAATAATAACTTTTTAATTATTATATTTTTGGACAAGCAATAGCCTTTGTCTACTGATTTTGTCGACTCTTAAATTAAAAAAGGTCCTGAATTTTGATTCTGCTTAATCACTTTTTAACCACAGAGACTCTCTTAAATATTTACAAAAAAGAAATACTAGTTGTGGTTCGAACCTCTAATCTCCTAAAACAAAATTAAGCACATTACCAAAGAATCAAAAGACAATTTATGTCAAGTAGTGTTATTTTATTTTATTTATTCGTTTCCTTATAATATTAATACGTACGTTTAGTAAAGTTTTCTGACGAAATGATATCGCTTACCTGCTTCATCAAACGTACATCCACCCTGCCAGTGGCACACTAAACATTAAATCACATATTTAACGTCATTCCTCTTCATATTTTTCGACCAATCTGTCTTATACATCTTTGTTCTCCTCGGAAGGCGGATGCATGAAAAAGGGTGAGTGATGTGGCTCCTGTTGGCGCATTAAATACTATTTTGGTCTTTGGAACTACAATTATTCAAGTTCTGTTATAAATAATATTTTATTTACCGTGAATATTTATATTTTAGAGAGATTTTAGGATTTGTTATTTGGTGGCAATATCATTTTTTCCCTTTAAATAAAGGAGTTCTATTCAATTATAAATCATTTCAAATCAATAAGAATTGTCTCTCTCTCTCTCTCTCTCTATTTTTCTCTACAATACCCTCTCTTCTTTTACTGTTTTATAACACGTTATCAGCATGAGACTCTAACCAATTAAGTAGAGGAGATTGTTTTAATTTGTAGATATACTATTAATTAGTTGTCTAGTGTTTGAGAAATTAAACCACCCGTACAGAGAAGATATAGGAATTTGCATGAGGCTCTTACGCGAATGCATTGATATTCCTTTACTATGCATCTGCTTGGTCACTAGGCTTTGGGATACGTGCATGATGCTTAACTTGTGCATAATATTGAGCATGATGATTGTCAATTGATCCATGAACTTCCTTTAGGAATATATTCTGGATTTATGGTAAGTATTTTACCTTATTTTTCTTTTTTAAATTCTATAATTTGATTTTAAATACAAGCAAAGACAATAAATTTTGATTATAACTCTAATAGAGTTTGTGAGAAATTATAAATCACAAGTGGTAAAATTTCTATGTTTTTCCTTGATCAAATTCATGTATGATTATGAGCATAAGAAGTGAAAACCCGTCCCATTGAATTTGCTTCATTCTCATTTCCTTAAGAGAATGTGGTACCAATATGTGATAAGTCTGAAAGAATACACATATTACCGTGAAAGTATCAATGGAAATGGATATGCGATAGACGAAATTATAATCGTCATCATTGTGGTAATGACAACAATAAGGATTCTCAATATAATCCTTCACTTTGTGAAAGTAATGTTTGTCATCGATTTGACTTGAGATTTTGTAAAGCACAAATAGATGATTATGGTCCATTCATGATGTGAATGTGACAACATGTGATTAATGAATACATATTCATTCTTGGAAGAATATGAACATGGTAGTGGTAGTGGATATACCACACTAACCTCTAGAAAGAGGTTTTAGATGAAATAAGAAAATAATTTCATTATTATAGCATGAATAGTCATTGACCACGTACTTATTGTGATTATGCCAAAATATTATGGCAATATGATTATTACAGGGAAAAAGTAATGGATGCAACATATCTTGCCTATACTGATTTTGACCATGACCACAATGGTATAACTTTTTCTTTAAAAGATATATTTACCATATGGATGTTAATGAATATCTGGTAGTACAAAATTGTGAAAGAGCCAATTATTCTATTTTGGAGAAATAAAATTGCTTATCAATAAGGTATTATGTCGTAGTAAGTCTCAAAGAAACTTATTTAGTTTCTAAAGTATTATTCGAGAAGACGGTTGGTTATATTGAGACTATAAATAAAGGAAATATTTAAAATCTTCTATTACTATAATTTGTAGTGGGATAATATGTATGTGAAAAGTTACGCAGTTTATTCTCCAGTTTGTACTATACAAAAAAAAAAAGTTTGTACTATACAAATAAAAGAATGTCACAATAAAGTAGAAGTTTATTGATATCAAAACCCATATCATAATAAACTTGGAGTTTATTGATAATTGCAGATGTCATGGTGTAAACCTGAAGTTTATCAATATTGATAATTTATCCAGTTGGCATAACTAATTTAGCCATATCAATTTAAGTATGATGTGCAAAAATAAAAGAGAATTCACATGGGCAAATATTAAAGAACTAGAAAGTTCTTTATGAATTCTCTTATGTTGCTTGTTCTCGTTACTTAATAGACCAACTAATTGGAATTCAATCCCATGAATGCTGGAAATATTAAAGGTAAATATGGAGCTATTCACCTGCCATGTATACCACATAAGATGTATCTATGAGAGGATTATATGTGCGATTATTATTAACCCGCAACATGGTGTTTGCCAGATAACTTGCTCAATAATTTAATTCAGAGCATATTTCAGATTTTTTATTCAAGATAGTTCATCTTGATAAGTTGGTTTACATCACAGTTGGTTTAGCAAAACAATTTATTGAGTACCTCTACTTAATAGCTAAACTATTGCTTATGAGAACAAAGTTATCTAAATCGGTTTGATATAGGTTATATACGAAAGTATATTACATTCTCCCCTTACAAGTGGTTCAAGATCAGGAATGATATGTGGTGTATATTTTGATTAACACCATTAACACACAAAGGTGTATTTTCAAAGTTGACGAAGCAAGTTAGTTTTTCTAACATGAGGGGGAGACAGGATAAACAGCTGAGAAAAAGTTACAAGGAATGAATTATCATTTGTAGTTCATAAAAAGATAATTCATCTGCAATATGTTATAAAGCATGCCTTACACATTTGCTGACCCAAAGAAAGTAACTATATTCTCACTGCAAATGTTCCTATTAGATTAAGTCCTAGAAGGACAAAGTTTATGGTACTCTTAAAGCATATAGACAAATCGGTTTCAAATAAAACTCTTGATGAAAAATTTGAGCAAATGATCAAAATGATCATAATAAGGAGGCAAGTGATCTAGAAGATCACATGACATAATACTTTATAAAATCTCAAGAGAGGTTTAGGTACCTAAAAATATAAATGAAGAGATCCCTATGTCATGTCTTTATGAAGAAAAAAAAGGAGGTTGGAACCTGTCACGACTGAATTCTCCTATAGGCCGTGCTGGCGCCTAACATCACCGCTAGGCAAGACTACGATGAATTTACTATGTGATTGCTTCTTTTAACAGGCTTACAAGTAATTAAATTCCATTTATTTAGAAATTTGAGAAATAGAGAGTCAAATGAATAAAATGAAAGCAAAGAAAATACTCCAAAACCATAAAATCTACTAGAGTGTGTGCCAAGATCAGGTGTCACAAGCGTATGAGCACTAGTAGAATATAAAAAACTCTAACTAGTATCTGAAATAACATAGACAGAAAATAAGTACAAAAGAAAGACTCTAGGTGCTACAGAACAACTCGGGATGTAGCTCACGACTAGGCCTCCGAGTAACGGGGGTGTTAGCCGGTATATCCACCAGATGCACCTGCCTCAGATACAGCACGGTCAGTGCAGAAGTGTAGCGTGAGTACATAAATAATATGTACCCAGTAAGTATCATGTCTAACCTCGAAGAAGTAGTGGCGAGGGATCGACATCGACACTTACTATTGGCTATCAATAAAATGCAGAAATCATAAATAACAATATGTAAGAAATTAATACAACACACTAACAAGCAGTGAATAATAATTCCTTCACTAACAATAACTTTCGGATCAATTCCTGTCATTTAAGTAATTGTAACCGCTCAAGCCATAAATTAATATCAAGTAAAAGTTAGGCTCCGAGTATTATCACGCACGATTTATGCCGAGGTCGTACTGCTCGATCCAAAAATATATTGTGCACTGCTGAGAGTCGAACAACGCGAACCATAGATGCATCTATTAACCTGCTGAGGCGAACGGCTTGCTCCCATGAGAGTAGACTAAATTTTACTTCGCTCGCGGAAATACTTGCGACGCGAGTGAACATAGATTTCTCAAAGTTATTATAAAATTCTTCCATTCTTTCCCACACATAAGAAATTTAAATGGGAGACTTTAAAACTTAGAATCCTTAATCTCAGCTCTAGTTAAGATGGTTAATAGGTATGACCAACATAATAGAGCAAACAAGGCATGGTGTAAGTTTATGACTACTCGGACATCACATAGAATATATCTATGCACGGACTCTCGTCACCTAGTGCGTATGTAGCTCCTCACACATACAATTCACTACAAAAATAGGCCTAAGGGGATGAGTTCCCTCTTACAAGGTTAGGCAAGAGACTTACCTCGTTCTCAAGCTCACTCCTGATCCACAAATATGCTTTAAATCCTCAACTCGTTGTCAAACGACCCAAAACTAGTAAAATATTATATGAATTAATCAATACATGTTCAAGAGTTCATAATTTAACTATTAGAGTAATTATCCAACCCAAATTGGAGTATTCCTAAAATTCACCTCCGGTACCACGTGCTCGGATTCTAGAAATTTTTGAAGAAAGTTGTTACCAATAACCTCACAAACTCAAATATCTAGTTTCCACTAAATTCCATAACTATTTTCGTAGTTAAATCCCATTTTTATCAAACCCTAAGTTTTTCACCTAAACCCATGATTTTCATAATTTTTACATGTTAAAACTCACCCAAAATCTATATATTTAACTCACATTGTATAGAAATTAATTACCTCAAAGTTCTAGGACAAAACCCCTCTCCAAGAGCTCTAAAATCGCCCAAGAGATAAAAAAAAAAGTGAACCAAAATAGCCTACGTCCCGCATTAAATGGACACCATTCTGCCTCCAGTGATTTCGCACCTGCGGGTCACTGGGCCGCATCTGCAGTACCGCTTCTGCGTTATAAGGTCTGCTTCTGCAAAATTCCCCAGGCCCAGTGCTGGTCATTTCTGCGGTCGTGATCCCGTATTTGCGGTCACACTTATGCGGTCAGGGAAACACATCTGCGGCCTTTTCGCACCTGCGACTCCTCATCGCAGAAGCGAGTCTGCTTTTGCTCACTCCCCTTCGCTTCAACGTACCACTGGCCAACTGCTACCAAGCCGCTTCGCGGCCAAAATCCCGCATCGGAAAGCTCGCACCTGTGGCCAAAAGCTCGCAGGTGCGGGCACACAAGAACTGGTGCACCAACAGCCCTTTTGAGTTCAATTTCAATTCGTGCTTCGCCCGGATTGCACCTGAGGCCCCCGAGGCCTCGCCCAAACATACCAACAAGTACGTCAACATGAGACGAACTTGCTTGAACCCTCGAAATGTGGTCAACACCAAAACTAAGAATCACACTCCAAACCGAATTGAATCAACTTACTCCGAACGCGCCGAAACATACTTAAACTACTCAGAATGACTCCAAATTTTGCGTGCTAGTCTTAAGTCACCATACGGAACTATTCCCAGGCTTGGAATCCTAAACGGACCTCGATAACACCATAACCTACTCTAAACCAAATTTAAAGAACTTTAAAACCTTCAAGGTGCCAATTATCAACCTTAAGCGCCGAAACGCTCTCGGGTCATCTAAAACCCGATCCGAATATACGTCCAAGTTCAAAATCATCATACGTACCTATTGGAACTGTCAAATATCGGTTCCGAGGTCGTTTACTCAAAATGTTGACCAAAGTCAAATTTAGCCTTTTATAAGCCAACTAAGGAACCAAGTGTTCTGATTTCAACCTGAACCCTTCCAAATCCCATATTAACCATCCCCACAAGTCATAAAAAATAAAAGCACATACGGGGATTAGGGGGACGGTGATCTAGAAAGAAAAACGACCGGTCAGGTCGTTACATTCTCCACCTCTTAAACAAACGTTCGTCCTCGAACGGGTCTACAATCATTCCTGGAGTGCTAAACAAGTGTGGATATCTGCTCTGCATGACCTCCTTGGTCTCCCAAGTCGCCTCTTCGACTGGTTGACCCCTCCACTGAACCTTTATTGCAGAAATCTTCTTGGACCTCAACTGGCGAACCTGTCTATCAACAATAGCAGCTGGCTCCTCCTCATAGCCCAGGCTCTCATCTAATTGAATCGTGATATAGTCCAACACATGCGACCTATCGGCATGATATCTCCGGAGCATAGACACGTTGAAAACCGGATGAACTCCTGATAGGCTAGGAGGCAAAGCAAGCTCATAAGCAACCTCCCCAACTCGTCTCAACACCTCAAATGGGCCTATAAACCTTGGGCTCAACTTGCCCTTCTTTCTGAACCTCATGATCCCCTTCATCGGCGAGACTTTCAAGAGAACCTTCTCGCCCACCATAAACGATAAATCACGTGCCTTCTGATCGCGTAACTCTTCTGCCTGGACTGTGCTGCACGAAGCTGCTCCTGAATCAACTTTACCTTTTCAAAGGCATCCCTCTCCAAATAAGTACCATATAACTTAGCCTTGCCAGGCTCAAACCATCCGATGGGAGAATGACATCGCCGACCATATAAAGCCTCTAATGGATCCATCTCGATACTGGACTGATAATTGTTCTTGTAAGCAAACTCGGCCAAAGGCAAGAACCGATCTCACTGCCCTCCGAAGTCAATCACACATGCTCGGAGGATATCCTCCAAGATCTGAACTGTCCGCTCCGACTGCCCGTTAGTCTGCGGATAAAAGGCTATGCTGAGCTCTACCCGAGTCCCTAACTCACTCTCTACTGCTCTCCAGAAATGCAAAGTAAACTAAGGTCCTCTATTTGATATAATGGAGACAGGCATACCATGTAACTGAAAAATCTCTTGAATATAAATCTAGGCCAACCTCTCTAAAAATACATGGTCACAACCGGAATGAAGTGTGCCGACTTGGTCAAGCAGTCGACAATGACCCGAACTGCATCAAACTTCCGCAAGGTCCGTGACAACCCAAGTACGAAGTCCATAGTAATGCGCTCCCATTTCCACTCAGGTATAGTCATCTGATGAAGTAAGCCACCTGGCCTTTGATGCAAATACTTAACCTGCTGGAAATTTAGACATCTCGCAACATACTCAACTATGTCCTTTTTCATCCGTCGCCACCAATAATGCTGCCTCAGGTCGCGATACATCTTCGTAGCACCTGGATGAATAAAATACCGAGAACTGCGTGCCTCCTCTTGGATCTTCTTCCTCAATCCATCAATATTAGGAACACATAAGCGACCCTAGAGTCGCAGAATACCATCTTCACCGATAGTAACCTCCTTGGCACCACCCTGTAGTACTGTCTCCCTGAGAACCGACAAGTGGATCATCAAACTGGTGAGCCTTGATCTGCTCGAATAGTGAAGACTGAGCAGTGACGCATGCAAGAACTCGGCTGGGCTCTGAAATATCCAACCTCACAAGTCTGTTAGCCAAGGACTGAATGTCCGAAGCTAGTGACCTCTCCTCTGCTGAAATGGATGCCAAACTACCCATACTCTCCGCCTTTCTACTCAAGGCATCCGCAACTACATTAGCCTTTCCCGGGTGATAAAAGATAGTAATATCATAGTCCTTTAGTAACTCAAGCCAACTGCGATGTGTCAAATTGAGATACCTCTGCTTGAACAAGTGCTGCAAGCTGCAATGATCGGTGTAAACCTCACAGGACACCCCATAAATATAATGCCTTCAGATCTTAAGAGTATGAAAAATCGTGGCCAACTCCAAATCGTGTACAAGGTAATTCTTCTCATGGGGCTTCAATTGACGTGAAGCATATGCAATAACTCACCCCTTTTGCATCAATACATAGCCCAAACCAACGTGTGAAGCGTCGCAATACACAGAATACATCCCTGAACCGGAAGGCAACACTAACATTGGTACTGAAGTCAATGCGGTCTTGAGCTTCTGAAAGCTCGCCTCGCAATCATCGGACCATCGGAACAGAGCACCCTTCAGGGTCAATCTAGGCAAAGATGCTGCAATAGATGAGAAGCACTCCACAAACCGACAATAATAACCTACTAACCCTAGGAAGCTCCTGATCTCAGTAGCTGTGGTAGGACGAGGCCAACTTTGAACTGCCTCGATCTTCTTGGGGTCTACCTTAAAACCCTCGCCTGATACAACATGCCCCAAGAATGCCACAGAATCCCACCAAAACTCACACTTGGAGAACTTAGCATATAGCTTCTGTTCCCGCAAGGTCTGAAGTACCATTCTCAAATGCTGCTCGTGCTTCTCCATGCTACGTGAGTAGATCGAAATGTCATCAATGAAGACAATGAAAAACGAATCATTACAAGGCCTGAACACCCGGTTCATCAAATCCAAAAATGCTGCCGGGGCGTTATTCAAACCGAAGGATATCACTAGAAACTCATAATGGCCATATCTAGTATGGAAAGCAGTCTTCGAAACATCCGAATCCCGAATCTTCAACTAATGGTATCCCGATTTCAAGTCGATCTTAGAGAACACCCTGGCACCCTGCAATTGATCAAACAAATCATCAATACACGACAACGGGTACTTTTTCTTAATGGTAACCTTGTTCAACTGGCGGTAATCAACGCACATCTGCATGGTCCCATCTTTCTTCTTCACAAATAACACTGGTGCACCCCAAGATGATACACTCGGCCTGGCGAACCCTTTTGCGAGCAACTCTCCAAGCTGTTCTTTCAACTCCTTCAACTCTTTCGGAGCCATGCAGTACGGTGGGATAGAGATAGGCTGGGTACCTGGAGCCAAATCAATACAAAAATCGATATCACGATCCGGTGGCATGCCTAGAAAATCAAAAGGAAACACATCGGAGAACTCCCGGACCACGGGTACTGAATCAATCGCCGGAGTCTCTACAGTAGTATCCCGAACATAAGCGAGATAAGCCAAAAACCCCTTCTCGACCATGTGTCGAGCCTTCAGAAAGGAGATAACCCGGCTAGATGTACTGACAGACGAACCCCTGCACTCCAATCTAGGCAACTCTAGCGTCGCCAAAGGTAACAGTTTAGGCATAACAATCAAGGATGGTGTGATATGGAGAAAACCAATCCATTCCCAGGATGACCTCAAAGTCTGTCATATCAAGAAACAAAAGATCCGCTCGGGTCTCATAACTACAGAAAGTAACAATTCAGGACTGGTAGATCCGATCCACAACAACAGAATCGCCCACTAGATTGGACACATAAACAGGAGTACCCAAGGATTCCCCAGCAACACCTAGGAAATGAGCAAACAGAGATGAAATATACGAATAGGTAGACCCTGGATCAAATAATACTGAAGCATCCCTACCGCAGACAGAAATAATACCTGTGATCACGGCATCCGAGGCTACTGCATTTGGTCTGGCTAGAAAAGCATAGAATCTAGCTGGAGCACCACTTGACTGGCCTCCTCCTATCTGACCTCCACCTCTAGGACGACCCCTACCCACCTGCCATCCGTCTCTGGGTGGCCGGACGGCTAGTGGGGCAGCTTGTGCTGTAATCATAGGCTGGTGTCCCTGCTGCACTACCTTGCCCCGAAGTTTGGGACAAAACCTCTTCATGTGGCCAGGATCACCACACTCATAACAATCTCTCAGAACGACAGACTGCTGATCGGAAGCCTGACCCTGATGGCCTAAATAACCATTGGAGAAACCCTGAATGGTTGGTGGCCGGTAGGAAATCTCTGGCATGGCACTGAAATAGGGCGCACCGGGGTAACCTGTGGAGGTGGTGGTGCTGGATATGTGGGCCTGCTAGAGTAAACCCTCACAAACTGACCCTTATCCCCATCTGGGGCACCACTAAACTCTCCAGAATGCCGAAACCGCTTATCCCTCAAAGCCTGCTCCCGACCATGCTGACGTGCACCCTCGATCCTCCGAGATATCTCTACAACTAGCTCGTAAAAAGTCCTCATCTCAACCTCTCGGGCCATAGTGGCCTGGCTAGCCGAGTGCAAACCTGTAATAAACCTCTGCACTCTCTCTACATCGACCGAAAGTAGCATAAGTGCATGGCGAGACAGCTCAGAAAATCTCTCCTCATAGTCGGTCACTAACATCTGGCCCTACTGGAGCTGCTCGTACTGAAATCCTCTTCCCTCTAAGAGGGTGGAATATACCAAGAAGAGGCGTGTGAACTGGTCCCAAGTCATGGAAGGAGAGCCTGCTAGTCTGCCGAGAATATATGACTGCCACCACCTACGAGCCCTACCCTCTAGTTGGAAGGTAGTAAAAATCCACCCTATGGGACTCCAATATCCTCATGTTTTGTAGTTTGTCCCTGCATCGATCAATAAAGTCCTAGGGGTCCTTGTGTCGCTCACCTCCAAAAACAGGAGGTTGTAGCCTGGTCCATATGTCCAATAGCCTATGTGGATTGCTGGCCACAACTGGTATGGGTTCAGGTATAGCTGCTGTAACTGGCTGAGCTCTGCCTTCGGGTAGTGCGCCCAGGGTCTGATATACGGTAACTGCATACCCTGGAGCCTGAGCAGTAGGGGTATGTGCTCCCCCTCTCGCCTGAGATGTGGCTATGTCTGGTGGAAATAAACCAGCCTGAGTCATAGAATCCATGAACCGTAGCATATGGCCCATGACCTCCTGGAATCCTGGTGTGGACATGAAATCCACCGGGGCTGGCTTTGCTGCAGGCACCTCGCCGTGCTCCTCAATAATAGGATCCTCTACTGGATCCACGAGTGGCATAACTGGAGCAACTCTGGGACATCGTCGTCGTCTACCACAAGCTGGAGCCCTTCCACGGCCTCTGCCTCGGCCTCTAGCGACAAGGGGAGCAGCTTCTCCAGGATCAGGTACATCTGCTGCGCGCATTCTCACCATCTGTGTGAGAATAAGAGAGAGATATTTAGCACAACATCAACTACACGATAGGAGATGAAGCAAGAGTAGTTTCCTAACACCTTATTGCCTCTCGAAGATAAGTGCGAACGTCTCCGCACCGATCTGCAAGACTCTACTAGGCCTGCTCATAACTTGTGAGAGCTACGTGAACCTAGTGGTCTGATACCATGTTGTCACGACCCAATTCTCCTATAGGTCGTGATGGCGCCTAATGTCACCGCTAGGCAAGCCTACCATGAATTTACAACGTGATTGCTTCTTTTAACAGGCTTACAAGTAATTAAATTCCATTTATTTAGAAATTTGATAAATAGAGAGTCAAATGAATAAAATGAAAGCATCTGAAAATAAGCATAAATAAGTAAATACTCCAAAACCATAACGTCTACTAGAGTGTGTGCCTAGATCTGGTGTCATAAGTGTATGAGCGCTAGTAGAATATACAAAACCCTAATTAGTGTTTGAAATAACATAGACAGAAAATAAGTACAAAAGAGAGGCTCTAGGTGCTACAGAACGACTCAAGATGCAGCTCACCACCAGGCCTCTAGGTAATGGGGGTGTGCGCCAGTATGTCCACCAGATGCACCTGCCTAAGATCCTGCACGGTCAGTACAGAAGCGTAGCGTGATTACATGAGCAACATGTACCTAGAAAGTATCAAGTCTAACCTCAAAGAAGTAGTGACAAGAGGTCGACATCGACACTTACTATGGGCTATCAATAAAATGCAGAAATCATAAATAAGCATGGATTATGTAAGCAATTAATACAAAACAGTAACAAGCGGTGAATAATAATTCCTTCACTAACAATAAATTTCGGATCAATTCTTGTCATTTAAATAATTGTAACCGCTCAAGCCATATTTTAATATCAAGTAAAAGTTAGGCTCCGAGTATTATCACGCACGATTTATGCCGAGGTCCTACGGTCCGATCCAGAAATATATTGTGCACTGCCGAGGGTCGAATGACACGAACCATAGATGCATCTATTAACCCGCTGAGGCGAACGGCCCGCTCCCATGAGAGTAGACGAAATTTTACTTCGCTCGCGGAAATACTTGCGACGCGAGTGAACATAGATTTCTCAAAGTTATTATAAAATTCTTCCATTCTTTCCCACACATAACAATTTAAATGGGGGACTTTAAATCTTAGAATCCTTAATCTCAGCTCTAGTTATGACGATTAATAGGTATGACCAACATAATAGAGCAAACAAGGCATGGTGTAAGTCTATGACTACCCGGACATCACATAGAATATAGCTACAAACGGATTCTCGTCACCTAGTGCGTACGTAGCTCTCCACACATATAATTCACAACAAAAATTACGCCTAAGGGGATGAGTTCCCTCTTACAAGGTTAGGCAAGGGAGACTTACCTCGTTCTCAAGCTCACTCCCGATCCACAAATATGCTTTAAATCATCAACTCGTTGCCAAACGACCCGAAACTAGTCAAATCTTATATGAATCAATCAATACATGTTCAAGAGTTCATCATTTAACTACTAGAGTAATTAACCAACCCAATTTGGAGGATTCCTAAAATTCACCTCCGGGCTCACGTGCCCGAATTCCAGAAATTTTTGAAGAAAGTTATTACCCATAACCTCACAAACTCATATATATTGTTTCCACAAATTCCATAACCATTTTCTAGGATAAATCCCATTTTTATGAAAACCTAGGGTTTTCACCTTAATCCATGATTTCCAAAATTTTTACATGTTATAACCCACCCAAAATCTATGTATTTAACTCACATTGTATAGAAATTACTTACCTCAAAGTACTAGGTGAAAACACCTATCCAAGAGCTCCAAAACTGTCCAAGAGATGAAAGAAAGTGAGCCAAAATAGCCTAAGTCCCGCATTAAATGGGCCATTTTGCCTCCAGCGATTTCGCACCTGCGGCCACTAGGCCCCATCTGCGGTACCGCTTCTGCAGTACAAGGTCCGCTTCTGCAGAGTTCCCCAGGCCCAGCGCTGGTCCCTTCTGCAGATGTGATCCCGCATTTGCGATCACGCTTCTGTGGTCGGGGAAACACATCTGCGGCCTTCTCGCATCTGCGACTCCTCATCGCAGAAGCGAGTCCGCTTCTGCGCACTCCCCTTCACTTTTGCGCACTCCCCTTCGCTTCTGCGGACCATTGGCCAACTGCTACCAAGCCGCTTCTACGGCCAAAATCCCGCATCTGCAGGCTTGCACCTGCGGCCAAAAGCTCGCAGGTGCGGGTACACCAAAATTAGTGCACCAGCAGCCCTTTTGAGTCCAAGTTTAACCTGTGCATCACCCGGATTGCACCTGAGGCCCTTGAGGCCTCGCCCAAACATACCAACAAGTCCGTAAACATGAGTCGGACTTTCGCGAAACCTTGGAACGGGGAAATAAACACCAAAACTAAGAATCACACCCCAAACCGAATTGAATGAACTTATGAACTTTAAGTTCTTCCAACTTACTTCGAACGCGCCGAAACATACTTAAACTACTCGGAATGACTCCAAATTTTACTTGTGCAAGTCTTAAATCACTATACAGAACTATTCCTAGGTTTGGAATCCCAAACAGACCTCGATAACACCAAAACCTACTCTAAGCCAAATTTAAAGAACTTTAAAACCTTCAAGGTGCCAACTATCAACCTTAAGCGCCGAAATGCTCCCCGATCATCCAAAACCCGATCTGAATATACATCCAAGTCCAAAAATATCATATGAACCTATTGGAACCGTCAAATTCCAGTTCCAAGGTCCTTTACTCAAAATGTTGACCAAAGTCAAACTTAGCATTTTAAAAGCCAACTAAGGAAACAAGTGTTCTTATTTCAACCCGAACCCTTCCAAGTCCCGGACTAACCATCCCCGCAAGTCATAAAACTGTAAAAGCACATACGGGAAGTCTTATTTAAGGGGACGAGGATCTAGAAAGCAAAATGATCGATCGGGTCATTACAGAACCGATATAAAATATTTGTCGACTACATCTATGATAACACTAAATATATATGAGGATCTTAAGTCTTGAGAAACAATTCAAGTAGAATTGGTTTCATAAAAGACATGAAGTTTTGGACCTAAAGTATAAAGTCAATGGTGTGTGCAATCGCCTTTATCTATCTTATATGTCTAGCACATGGGTGGATCTTCTAAGGAGGAAGGGGCGGCACGCCACCCGCACACCTCGGTCGAAATGTTGTATGTATATTTAGAAAAATGTGTAAATTAATAATGTGGCACCTAGAGTAATGAATGGCGGCTTGGTGCCACTGGCGCAGGACTTAAAGTTTCTCCCTCAGGGCGTGGGATCGACCCCAGGTTTCTGCATTTTGTATAAATAATTCTATCTTGCTGCTTATAGGAGATTCACTCCCTTTTTTCTTTTCCTTTTTGCTTCTTCTTTTCTTTCCTTGCTGACTCTTTTTTACTTATGAGTCTACTGAGTTTCTTAATTTTATATATTCTTACTTCTATTTCTGAATTAAAGAATTCTACCCAAAAAACAAGTTACTTTCTAGTGTTTAGTAAGTAAGTTCTTGCTTTGAGTATCTAAATATATATCTATGGCGTGTTTTAGTCCTATTTGCCCATATTTTAATCAAACCATAACTCCAGAGTATGAAAATTCATCAAATTTTTTGTTGATATTATTAGTTATATTAATGAAGATTTATGCTTTGCTCACTATAATATTAAATTATTTTATTTGATCGATTTGTCTATAAACCCAAAAGACGAATAACCCGAACCAAAACTCAAAAGAGATCAAGTCAAAATCTAGAGCAATATGGCACCCGAAACCTTCAAATCCTGGATCCGCCTCTGGTCTAGCATGACATGAAAACTTGATATACATCTAAAGTGTATTTATATGGCTCATTTGACTATATTTAGATGACAATCCTTTAACGATTTAAAATGATGATATCATATACAATTCTTGGAGAATTTATTGGTCATGAATTACCACATCCTAAGTGCAATTTGTGCACATATATATCTTGCTATAACTATAAGCATGATAATATAATAGTAAGAGTCTTTACCCCTATGTGAAGATATTGATATGATGATTCCAACAAGATCATATGAAGACAATACATCTCTCACTACTAAAAATCTGCGTAAAACTGTTCAAAAAAGCCTTCCAAAGTCGGTTGGTAATGGCCAATAACCGTTCAAAAAGCTACCATTTACGTGTGGTCGATATTTTGAAGGTCAGAAGAGCATACCGACCAAAGTCGGTCGAAAATTACTGACTGAAGTCGGTCAGTATGCTCTACACGACCATCTGACAATTTAATCAAATTACCGACCAATATTGATCGGAATGTTATTTTAATAATTTAATTTTACCGACCAACGTTCGTCGGTGTTCTCAATTTATTAATTTTTTTACCAACCAACTTTGGTCGGTAATGAAAAAAATTAAACTATAATATTTTATATATCGACCAACGTTGGTCGGTATTAGAAAATTTATATATATTTTTTATAAATAATTAAAATTTAATAATACCGGCCGACGTTGGTCAGTAATATGGACATTGCATCCAACTTATTGATCAAATTTAGTCGGTAATGTTGAATTTATGGGAATTCAATGTGCATTAACCGACCAATATTTGTCGGTATTTTGCAATTTAATATTTTTTATTAGTTACCGACCAAGGTCGGTCAGTTTTCTGGAATTAATTTTGGCAGAAAATGCCTGTTTTGGTAGCTACACCACCTGCCAACTAAAAACAGCATACCAATACTCCCAATTCAGATCAAATAACCCTCAATTCACCACGTACAACTCCTAATTCACCATAAATCCAACCAAACATCCAATTAATACTTTAAAACTAAAGTTCAATTAAACATCACAATTCAAAACCAAGCAAAAACTAAGTAATTGCAACAAGTTCAAAATTGTTCAATCTAATTTAAAACTAGTTCTATTAGTTTAGTTCAAAGTATGTCAAAGTATTAGTCAAGGGGTATTTTCTACAACATCATCTCCAGCTGATGAACTTTCATCTACCAGACGGTATAGAGAATGGTCTTGTGGAGAAGGGGAAGAACGATCACGGGGAAGACGGGAGGAACGATCACGGGGAGGACGGGAGGAACGAACACGTGGAGGTCGAACCTCTGGAGATGACTCACGAGACCGGGGCAACGGAAAAGCTCCAGTAGAAAGAAGAGTTCTGATCTGAGCTTGCATACCAAGGAATTGAGCATTTCTAAGCCTTTCTCTTTTCTTGGCCGCTTCTAGCTCGGATGTAAGCCTTGCCACTATCTCCTGCATAGCCTAGAGGCTCTCCCTATTAAATGCCTCACCCTATGAGGAAGTGCCTATTCCTTGAATTCCACAATTGTATCGATGGAATTTTTTCTCAGGAAGCCCGTATACCTTCCCCCTTTTTTGGACCACCAACAACCTCCAACCATATTTTTTCAGCATCATCGTCCGAAGGTTGGGTTGGCTCACCCGGTTTACCAGCTAGCTGACTACGAATGAAGTGCTCCACGTTACTTTGGTGTCGACCCTACACTATTTTAAATTAAATTAGTATATAAAAAATCTTATAAAAGTAAATTATAACACTTAAGGAAAATTGAAAGCTTACATATGTAGTCTTCGCCAGATCCTCGACCCACCTATTTGCATCTCCCTCTTTCTTCTTCTTTAAAATATGTGTCTCCTTGAATACCACATCATGGCTCATTGGACGCCCATACTTTTTTTCTTGAACACAAATTAATTGAGTTAATAAATAGAATTGATATACTTAGAAAATTAAAGAAGTAATAATTTAAGTAATTACCAATCTTCTTCTTATTGTCCCTATGCTGATAGCACTCCCGATGTGCAAGAAGTCTCCCTTCTCGGATGAGTGAGCTTTCTTTCGTTGTTCGCTCCTCTTTAAGAACTTCTCGGTCTGCCATTACCTTAACAAATTATCCTATAAATGCTGCAGACACCAGTCATGCCTCTTATTCTTCTTTCTACCATCCGAGAAATGATCCGCCAATCTCTTGCGGGCTTTATGTTGAAAATTTACAATCATTTCCTCGCTATAGTGGTCTTCCCATACACACTTGCTTTGCATTTCAAAAGTTAAATTTTAGATGGAAACATCATAAACATAAATTATTAAACTACTTAAAAGAATATGTATACCTTAAACTGATTGAAAATGTGCTCCTTAAGCGAGAATAGAAAATCACTCCAAGTCGCATAGGGCCATCATAAAGCTTTTTGATCGCATTGGTGATTATCTTCGTAGTCTACTTATGTCACGACCCAATTCTCTTATAGGTGATGGTGCCCAGCGCCGCCGCTAGACAAGCCAGCAGTGGATTGACTATGTGATTTCCTCTTTTTACTAAACTTCCAAGTATACAAATTCCATTAGTTAAAAGATTTAAGAAACACCAGATTTAAATAAATAAAACGAAAGTAGCTGAGTGCAATCATAGCAATAGTAATAATCCAAAACCATAAAATCTGCTAGTGTGTGTGCCAAGACCTGGTGTCATAAGTGTATGAGCAGTAATAAATTATATAAACTCATAGCTACTGTCTAAAATAAAAATATACAGATGAAAGCAAAGGAGAGACTCTAGGTGCTGTGGAACGGCTCAGGAAGCAGCTCACCACTAGGCCTCCGGGTAATGGGGATGCGCCCCGGTATGTCCACCAGATGCACCTGTCACAGATCCTGCACGGTTAGTGCAGAAGTGTAGCGTGAATATATAAACAACATGTACCCAGTAAGTATCAAGTCTAACCTCGAAGAAGTAGTGACGAGAGGTCGATATTGACACTTACTATGGGCTAATAATAACAGTACAAAAGTTCTAAATAAGCATGAGTTGTATAGATGACAGTAATAATCACTCATTAACAAGCAGGAGATAAATAATTCTCATGGAAATTCCAAATTAATTCAGTCATATATGATTTCAAATTCTCAAACCATGAAATGATATCAAATATAAAATTAACTCCGAGTATTATCACGCACGATTATGCTGAGGTCGTACGGTCCGATCTAGAATAATATGTACACTGCCAAGAGTCGAGTGGCATAAAGCATAGATGCATCTATCTACTGCCGAGGTATTCGGCCCGCTCCACAAGAAGAGAGGATACTTTAAGCATTTGACTTAAACATTATCACAAGGCTAATACATAATATAATAAAATTTTCAATAACGGTCAAGTGATCCACTCAAAATTCAAGCAAGTGAAATTTGAGCTTTTACAGTTCCTCTAACAAGTTCTAATATAATTTAGGCACTTTAATTAACAAGTAGGGGCAAATATTACAAGTAATTCATGATTTGGGTCTTATACTACCCGGACATAAGCATAAATATTAGCTAGGCACGGACTCTCGTCACCTCGTGCATGCATAGCCCCCACAATTAGAGACAATTAGTAATTTGAAACACCTATGGGATAATTTCCCTCTTACAAGGTTAGACAAGAGACTTACCTTGTCTCAAAGCTCGCTTTCCAGTCTCAAATTCACTCTAAATCCTCGACTCGATGCCGAAAAATCCGAAACTAGTCAAATGTTGTATAATTTAATTAATACGTGATCAAAATTTCATAATTTAACTATTAGAGTAATTACCCAACCCAAATTGAAAGATTCTAAAAATTCATTCCCGGGTCCACATGCCCGGATTCCGGAAATTTTCGAAGGAAGTTGTTACCCATAACTTCACGAACTCAAATATATAATTTTCATTCAATTCCATAACCATTTTTGTGGTTAAATCCTATTTTTATCAAAACTTAGGTTTTTCAACTAAACTCACAATTTTTACAATTTTTCATGTTAAAATCTACCCATAATCTATGTATTAAACTTACATTGGGTAGGAATTACTTACCTTCAATAGCTCGGCTGAAATCCCCCTCTTTAAAGCCCCAAAATGTTCTACCCAGATGCCCTCTTCTACGTGAACACTGGGGGCCCATAAATATTAGCCATCGCGAATGCGGCCAGGGCCTCGCGAATGCGGAGGCTTACCTGTCTTGCCCTACGCGAACACGAGGGCAGCTTCGCGAACGTGAAGAGCAACAGTGCCACCCCCCACCCAGCTCGTCTTACCCTACGCGAACGCGGCCCCCATCACGCGAACGCGAAGCACAGATTTCCCCCAGTCCAATTCCTTCATCGCGAACGCGAGGGTCCTTCCGCATTTGTGAAGAAGGACCTGCTCGAAATCTCGAAACGCCGAAAAAACTAACGAAACTAAGAATCACATCCCAAAACCCAATTGAACCAAATTATGAACTTCAAGTTTCCAATTTGCCCCCAACGCGCCGAATCGTACTTAGACTACTCGAAATGACACCAAATTTTACGTGCCAGTCTTAAATCACCATTCGGAACTATTACCAGGCTCGGAATCTCAAACGGACCTTGATAACACCAAAACCTACTCCAAACCAAATTTAAAGAACTTTTAAACCTTCAATAAGCCAATTTTCAATATTAAGTGCTGAAACGCTCCCGGGTAATCCAAACCCGATCTAAACATACGCCCTAGTCCAAAATCATCATACGAATCTATTGGAACCGACAAATCCCTATTTTGAGGTCATTTACTCAAAAATTGGACCAAAGTCAAACTTAGCCTTTAAATGCCAAACCAAAGAACCAAGTGTTCCTATTTCAACCCCAACCCTTCCAAATTCCGAACTAACCATCCCCACAAGTCATTAAACAATAAAAGCACATACGGGGAGTCTTATTTAGGGGAATAGGGGCTTAGAAAGAAAAACGACCGATTGGGTTGTTACATTATCCACCTCTTAAATAAACGTTCATCCTCGAACGGGTCTAGAATCATACATGGAGTGCTGAATAAGTGTGGATATATGCTTCGCATGTCCTCCTCAGTCTCCCAAGTCACCTCCTCGATTGGTTGACCCCTCCACTGAATTGTTACTGTAGAAGTCTTCTTGGATCTCAACTGACAAACATGTCTATCAATAATGGCAACTGGATCCTCCTCATTACCTAGGCTCTCATCTAACTGAACCGTGTTGTAGTCCAACACATGCAACCTGCCAGTATGATATCTCAGGAGCATAGACATGTGAAAAACCGAATGAACTCCCGATAGGCTGGGAGGCAAAGGAAGCTCATAAGCAACCTCCCCAACTCGTCTGAACACCTCGAACGGACCTATAAACCTTGGGATCAACTTGCCCTTCTTTCCAAACCTCATGATCCCCTTCATCGGCAAGACCTTTAAGAGAACTTTCTCGCCCACCATAAAAGACAAATCACGCACTTTGATCCATGTAACTCTACTGTCTGGACTGTGCTGTGCGAAGTCGCTCCTGAATCAACTTTGACTTTTCAAAGGCATCCTCCACCAAATCAGTACCATACAACTTATCCTCGCCGGGATCAAACCATTCGATGGGAGAACAACATTGCTGACTATTTAAAGCCTCAAATGGAGCCATTTCGATGCTGGACTGATGATTGTTGTTGTAAGCAAACTCGGCCAAAGGCAAGGATCGGTCCCACTACCCTCCGAAGTCAATCATACATGCTCTAAGCATATCCTCCAAGATCTGAATTGTCCGCTCCCACTTCCCGTCGATTTGCGGATGAAAGGGTTGTGCTAGTAAAATAAGAAACTGAAAGATTTCGTTGAAATTGTTTTCTTCTTTATCCCGCTTACTAGATTTCTCATTTTAAGCTCTACACGGGTCCCCAACTCACTCTGTACTGCTCTCCAGAAAAGCGAAGTAAACTGAGGACCTCTATCTGATATAATGGAAATAGGTATTCCATGCAACCGAAAAATCTCCTAAATATAAATCTGGGCCAACCTCTCTGAAGAATACGTGGTCACAACCGGAATGAAGTGTGCCGACTTGGTCAACATGTCGAAAATGACCAAAACTACATCAAACTTCATCAAGGTCCGCGGTAACCCAACTACGAAGTCCATAATAATGCGCTCCCATTTTCACTCAGGTATAGTCATCTGCTGAAGTAGGCCACCTGACCTCTGATGCTCATACTTGACCTAGTGACAGTTTAGGTATATTGAATTGTTTGTTACTAGATTCGAGGCATTCGGACACCAATTCGTGAGGCAAAGGTTTATTGGAATCTTGAGTTGGTTGCAAATCGAGGTAAGTGTCGTGGTTAACCTTGACTTGATGGAGTAGGACTTGTTTGTCTATCTGCTACGTGATTTAATATGCGGGTACAACATATATGTAAGGTGATGAGTACTTATGCTTTGTGGTTGAGTCAAAGCATGCGGGTGGAATTTGTCCATTTTGAATAATTGCCTATTTAATTAAGATATTCCTACTTAAGCTTATTATTGTTTATTTGATCAATTTTCATGAAATTATTGCTAATTTATTTATTGGTAAATATTTTGGAAGGTGAGGTCGGTATTCTCTTATTGAATTGATTGATAAGTATAGATCCAAGCTTTTAAATACTCTTCCAAATTTAGATTATCATTTTCATGGTAAGGAAGAGTGTAAAAGCACGAAGAGTGATGCCGTGCCATTTATACTATTTATATTATTATTATTATCATCGTGAGGAAGAGTGTAAAAGCATTAAGGGTGATGCCGTGCCATTTTCACATTATTAATTATTGATTTATAAAGTGAGGAAGAGAGTTAAAGCACGAAGGGTGATGCCGTGCCATTTAAATTATTTATTCATCATACTGTGGAAAGAAAGAGTGTTAAAGCACGAAGGGTAATGCCGTGCCATTCCATTTTTATTATTTCAGCTACCTATTTTGTTGTTGGTGAATTATTTGGCTGCTACGTGACACTTCCCTGGCTGAAATTTTTATACTGTTTCCCTTCACATGTTCCCTCCCAAATATGTAAAAATTTGTTAATTATTGTGTTCAATATTGCTTCATATATGTATATACTTGCACAGGTTGTATACATATGTGTCTAGTCATATCCTTATCACTACTTCGTGAAGGTTAGGCTCGACACTTACGGAGTACATACGGTCGGTTGTACTCATACTACACTCTGCACTTCTTGTGCAGATTTTAGAGTTGGTCCCAGTAGTGTACCATAAACTTGCTAGGATTCAGCTACCCAGAGGATACTTGAGGTATAACTGCACAACGTCCGTAGCTCTGAAGTCCCCTTCTACTTTATCTTAGCTGTGTATTATCTTTCAAACAGCTTGAATTTTATTCAAACCTTTATTTTGTATTATTCTAGTAGCTCGTGCACTTGTGACACCAGATTAGGGGATGTATTTGGATGATCGGGTTGTTATGGTCTTCCGCACTTTATTTCAGTAATTGAATTCCGTTTAATTTGATTTGCTTAAAAATGGTTAAGATTATTTTAACGTTGGCTTGCCTAGCAAGTAAAATGTTAGGCGCCATCACGGTCCCGAAGGTGAGAATTTTGGGTCGTGACAAGTTGGTACTTGAGCACTAAGTTACTTAGGTCTCACGAGTCACGAGCAAGCTTAGTAGAATCTGAAGAATCGATACAGAGATGTCTGTACTTATCTTCCAGAGACTATGAAGTTTAGGAACAATATCACTTCTTCTTATTCTGTCGTGCGAATTTTATTCTATCATTGATGATTAAACCATTCTATTCATATTCTCTCGCAGATGGCGAGAACACGTACTACGTCTACCGGCAGTCAGGAGCCAGAGCCCCTAGTGGAAACTATGACCAGGGGTAGGGGCCGAGGTCGAGGTCGCGCTAGAGGCCGAGGTAGAGTTCAGTCTAGAGCTCGAGCAGCAGCACCTGTTGTAGAACCTCTGGTGGACTTGGAATTTCGGAGGTTCAAACTCAGACTGTACATGTTGGACCAGTTCAGGTCCCAGAAGGATTTGTAGCTACTCCAGTGCTTCAAGATGCTCTAGTCTGTTTTTTGAGCCTTATGGAGGGTGTGGCCCAGATGGTACATTTCAGTGGCACTAGTCGTCTCACAGGCTGGGGGAGGAGCACAGACTCCCACTTCGAAATAGATGGCTCCCCACTAGCAGGCTCCAACAGCCCCGCCAGTTGGGGTAATTTAGCCGGTGGTTGCGGCACAGGCCGGTGATAGGCCCGCCATGTCTTTTGAGGCTTTATTTAGGATGGACAATTTTACTAAGCTCTTTGCAGTTCACTTCAGTGGTGCATCTTCTAAGGACCCACATGATTATCTTGGTAGAGGCCATCCTCCCAGGTCGTTTCTTTAGTGCTCCAGGCATCCCATAGTGCTTCAGGTGGTCGCGGCCCTCTTATGTCTCATTCCGACCAACTAGCCTACAGTGCACCACTAGCTCCTATTAGTGCACCTCGGCTCTAGAGTTTTCAAGGTAGTTACTCAGGTCAACAGGGTCAGTAGTCACAGCAGTCAAGGTCCTGTTATACTTGTGGTGATCCAAGAGCACATTGCTAGATCTTGCCCTCGGGCATCAGGTAGCTCACATCAATAGGGTTCTCGTGCCATGGTCCCGGTACCGGTTGCTTCACCGCTCGCTCAGCCAGCTAGAGGTAGGGTCAGGCAGCTAGAGGTGGAGGTCAGGTTATTAGAGGTAGAGGCCAGCCAGTTAGAGGCTGTCCTAGAGATGTATTTCCGAGTGGTGGGGCCTAACCCCGATTTTATGCTTTTCTAGCTAGGCCTGAGGCCGAGTCGTCTGATTCCATGATCACTGGTATTGTTCTAGTTGCCATAGAGATGCTTCAGTTCTATTTGATTCGGGATCTACTTATTCCTATGTGTCTTCCTATTTTGAAGAGATTTGCACGTGATACTCTTTTGCTGAAAGTTTGGATGCAATCTTTGCTGATTCAAGCGTTATACCGCTAGTAAGAGACTGGAATCTACTAAACAAGCTATAATTATGGAGTTCTTCCATCAATTTGGAAGATTTAATTATGTACTTTAGAGTTTAAATGTTTATATGTTTAGTTATGAATTTTTTAAATAATGTATTAGATTTCTTTAGCATTTAATTCGTGAAATATTCATATCTTTTGAGATTTTGAATTTAATATTTTTTTACCTTTATATGTAATATTAAAAAAGAAAAAAAATTAAGTTTTGGATAATTTTTGTCTATAACAGCCAAAATATATTCAAACGCCAAATGTTGTTATAGGTGTATAACAGCCGTTCACTATAAAAGCCAAATTTTTTTGGAACAAATGATGTTATAGAGAGGTTTGACTTTATAAGCTAACCGCACAATGCACTTGGGACCTACGGAAACTATGATTTCAGTGATCAAATAAGTAAGTATGAGCTTAGAAAAGTAATCATAAAATCCATGAATGGTACTTAATCAAATTCGTCTTTTCTAAGTCTCATGTTTTTCAAGTCAAATTAAGTTTAGCCAACTTATTTACCAAAATAAATTAAAACAACTAAAAGTCCTAAAAAAAAATATTCGGCTCAAAATATTACGATCATGGCAAAGAACCGAACAAGAAATCCATGAAAATATATGAAATAAGTTTCCTTAGGAATAAAGCAACAAAATTTTTATTTATTTTCCATTTTAAATTTTTTTTTTCTTAATACTAAAAACACATTTTTAAAGTTGTAACATATACATTTTTTTTACCCTTTTTTTTTTACAGAAAAAAAAGATTATATATATGATAAAGGATCTTTCATGAATATTTCTCGATTCTGGCCTCATTTTCTTTTTCTTGGCTTCTCAAGGTTTCTCTCATATAACAAAGACAAGATTATGACAAAGAAAATATTCTCTTTTATGATAGGAGAAAACTTTCATTGTTGAAATCATGAGAGTGTTTCTTTATCATGGCAAAATATATTAATACATACTGCATACATACATACATATATATATATATACACACACATATATATATATATATACACATATATATATATATAGTTTAAACATGGAAATATATTTTTTTAACACTTTTAAAAAAAAAAGTAATTTTAGGCCCGCGATAAATAAATATTATATGTTACTACTAATAATTACTTAAAATATTAAAGTGAGGGGAAGAAAATAGTTTCAAGTTTAACGTTGCCAGCTCGACTTATTTTAAAAATTAGGCAAAAGGGACTGTTGAAACCTGTTTGTCGAAGAATCTGCTGATATAAGGCTTCAAACGATGACCGTTTACGATGAACTTGTCTCCCCCATCTGTATGTTGTATTTCAATGGCACCATAGGGGGTTACTTCTGTTACAATGTACGGTCCTGACCAACGTGACTTGAATTTTCTCGGGAATACTCTCAACTGGCTAATGTACAAAAGAACTTGGTCTCCAACTGTAAACTCCTTATGGCGAATGAAGTTATCATGCCTTTTTTTGTCTTTTATTTTTACAATTTAGCATTTTCATATGCTTCAAGTCTATTCATCAAGTTGCAACAGACGATTTTTACCTGCATCTGGAAAATTTAGATTTAACAACTTTGTAGCCCAATATGCTTTATGTTCAAGTTCCACGGGTAAATGACAAACTTTTTCACAAACTAATCTACAAGGAGATGTGCCTATGGGAGTTTTGAAAGAAGTTTTGTATGCCCATAAAGCATCATCTAACATTAAAGACCAATCTTTTCGAGAAGACCAACAGTTTTTTCTAAAAAAATTTTTAATTCTCTATTGGATACTTCAACTTGCCCGCTTGTTTGAGCATGATATGGAGTTCCTGTTTTATGAGTTACTCCATATCTTGACAACAAACTAGCGAATTGTTTATTTATAAAATGAGTTCCTTGATCACTTATGATAACACGTGGAATTCCAAATCGAGAAAAAATAATTTTCTTGAGAAAAGCACAAACAACATGAGCATCATTTTTTCTAGTAGCTATTGCGTCTACCCATTTTGAAACATAATCAACAGCTACTAAAATATATTCACAATCATTTGATGGAGGAAAAGGACCCATGAAATCAATGCCCTAAACATCAAATATTTCACACACAAGAATAGAGTTAAGAGGCCTCTCATCCCTTTTTGAAATGTTACCGCTTCTCTGGCATTTATCACAAGTCGTGACGTACTTTCTTGTATCTTTGAACAGATTGGGCCAGAAAAAACCTCCTACAAGCACTTTTGCAGTTGTTTTTCTTCCTCCATAGTGTCCTCCTACAGATCCATCATGACAGTAGCTTAGGATGTTGTTTATTTTTATTTCTAGTACACATCTCCGGATCATGCCATCTGCACAAAATTTAAATAAGTAAGGATCTTCCCAAAAATAACATCTTATTTCTTTTTTGAGTTTTTTTTTTCATAAGATAAATTTTTTGGGATCCATCCTCCAACTAAGTAGCTGGCAATGTCAGCAAACCAAGGTGGCTGATTTGTAACTGTGGTAGTTGTATAAATATGCTCATCAGGAAATTCCTCCTTAATATCTGCTGTCTCAGTTGGAGGATTTTCTAATCGTGACAAATAATCAGCTACTTGATTTTCTGAATCTTCCTATCTTTTATTTCAAGATCAAACTCTTGCAAAAGAAGTATCCATCTTAGCAATCTGGGTCTAGCATCTTTCTTTGCTAAGAGGTACTTTAAAGCAGCATGTGTTAGGTGTGGAGCCTGATTAATATGTGATGTACTGTTATATATTAATGTTCACGTTTTAGGCTGTACTGTTTATTCTCCTTTTATTCTCTGTAATTGTAAATACCCTTAATTATTAATATATATATATATATATGTCCCGCTACCGTGGAAGTTTACCCGAACGGGGTGTTACCACGAAATAAGTCTCTCACATATTTCTCTCTCTACCTCAACCTTACTCTTTCTCTAAGATTTCTTTATCTTCTTCATCAGTTCAGAGTGTTTGAGTGAATCGATCCTAACAGCATGGGGTCAGTAAATACTCTAACCTTCGTTTCTATCAAATAGGAAAGAAGTTTTTCAAATGCAAATAAAACTGCCAGTAGTTCCTTGTCAGTTGTGGCATAATTTTTTTGAGCTTCATTGAGAGTTCTACTGGCATAATAAATAGGTGTGAAAGTCTTGTCTCTCTTTTGTCCCAATATAGCTCCAATTGCCGTATCACTTGCATCACACATTAGTTCAAATGACTGGCTCCAATCAGGAGAAACAACAATTGGAGCATTAGCCAACTGTTCCTTGAGAATTTCAAATGCTTTCATGCAATCATCTGAAAATTCAAACTTCTCATCTTTCATCAGTAGGTTAGTCAGAGATTTGAAATATTTGAAAAATCTTTTATGAACCTTCTACAAAAACCTGCATGCCCTAAGAAACTTCTAATACCTTTAACATTGGTAGGAGGGGGTAATCCTGCTATCAGATCAAATTTAGCTTTATCAACTTCTATTCCTTTACAGTGATTTTATGTCCTAAAACAATTCCCTCTGTTACCATAAAGTGGCATTTTTTTCAGTTAAGAACTAAAAATTTTCTTCACTATCTTTTACGCACCAAAGTTAAATGATAGAGACAATCTTCAAATGTCTTTCCAAAAAGTGTAAAATTATCCATGAAGATTGCAAGAAACTTTTTAGTCATGTCTGAGAAAATTACCGACATGCAACGCTGATTTGTAGCAGGAGCGTTATATAGTCCAAATGGCATTCTACAATAAGCATACGTACCTTGGGGGGGCATGTGAATGTGGTTTTCTCCTGATCTTCTGGAGCAATTGGTATCTGATTATACCCAGAATATCCATCAAGAAAATAGTAAAAACCATGACATGCAACTCTTTCAAGCATTTGATCAATAAAAGGCAAAGGAAAATGGTCTTTTCTTGTGGCCTCATTATGTCGTCTGTAATCAATACAAACTCTCCATCCTATGACTGTTCTAGCAGGTATGAGTTCATTATTTTTATTTTTTATTACTGTCATACCTCCTTTCTTTGGTACTACTTAATATAGGACTTACCCAAGTACTGTCAGATATTGGATAGATGATACCTGCTGCTAGATATTTCACTACTTCTTTCTTGACGACTTCCTGCATTGCTGGATTCAGTCTCCTTTGGGGTTGGACTATAGGCTTATACTCATTCTCCATAAGAATCCTATGCATACAAATATCTGGACTGATTCCTTTGATGTCAGCTATAGTCCACCCTAAGGCTCTTTTGTGTTTTCTCAAGACTTCAATCATCTTTCCTGTTCTATAGTCAAAGAAGATGAAATGATTACTGGAAATAATTCAGGTTCAAGAAACACATATTTTAAATGAGAGGGAAGATCTTTGAGTTCAATTTTTAATTGAACTCCTTCTTGTGGGACTTTCTCATTTTCTGACTCTTTTTCCAGTATTTTAGCTTCTTCTTTAATTATGGGGTTATCATCTCTTATGGTGCCTGACCTAGCCAAACATCTTTCCAATGAATCAGTAATTAACTGATTATCTTGTATTCGTCTACAAGGTCATCTAGTAAGTCAATTTGAAAACAAGATGATGATGACTCATCCCAGGAAATTTCATCATTTTCTGCATGTCAAAAATCACCCTCTCCTCATCAACTCCCAATATTAATTGTCCTTGATGAACATCAATAATTGCTCTCCTGTTGCGAGAAATGGTCTACCTAAAATTAATGGTACCTCAGTATTTTCTTCCATTTCAAGCACTATAAATTCTACTGGGAATACAAATTTGTCAACTCTAACAAGGATATATTTAATAATTCCTTTTGGTCTCTTAGTACTTTGATCAGCTAATTGAAGAGACACACCAGTATCTTTCATTTCACCAAGTTCTAATTTCCTGAAAATTGAAAAAGGTATTACATTTATTGAAGCACCTGAATCACATAACGTCTTTTCAAAATGAGCACCTCCCACGGTACAAGGAATTGTAAAATTTTCTGGATCATCCAGTTTCTGTGGGAGCTTATTTTGAAGTATAGCACTACATTTTTCTGCAAGCTTAACCACTGAAACTTCTTCCAATTTTCTTTTACTTGAAATTTTTTTTTTTTGAGAAATTTATCATATGAAGGCATTTGCGTCAAAGCATTTGTGAAAGGTATGTTAATGTAAAGTTGCTTCAAAATATCTAGAAACTTTGAAAACTGTTTGTCAAGCTTTTCTCTTTTTATCTTTTGGGGAAAAGGGAGAGGTACAGAGTGATGATTTGTTATCAATTTATTTTCTATTACATTTTTCCCTTTATTCTTTTGTTCTTTTGGAAACTTAGATTCCATTTTATTCTCACCTTCATTTACCTTTTCCATTTCTTGTGGCTTTCCTTCTCTACCTGCATATAGTTCATCAAGAGATTTACCTGATCGTAGAGAGATGGCTTTGAGGTGTTCTTTTGGGTTTTGTCACGACCCAAAATTCACTGCAGGTCGTGATGACACCTAACGCCGAGGCAAGCCAACGTTGATTTATCGATTTTTTTATTCATACACTTTATTACGTTAAATTACTAATTCCCAATAATTTAACGGTGTAAAATAGAATTTACAGAGTAAATGATGATAATTGCGTGATCTATGATAAAAACAACCAGAATGAACTCCAAAACCTGGTGTCACAAATGCATAAGCATTTTCTAAGAAGTACAATAGCAATACAACATCTGTCTAGAATGTAAACAAGATAGGATAAAATAAATAGTACAATGAGGACTCGTTGGGCTGCGATGCGTGGTCTGGATTGCAACTCACATAAAGTCTCCTCAATAGGTGGCCAAGATGATCACCAAAGGACCTGTCAGATCCTGCACATTTAGTGCAGAAGTGCAGCATGAGTACATAAATTAATGCGTACCCAGTAAGTATCTAGCCTAACTCCGGAGAAGTTGTGACGAGGGGTCGACATCGACACTTACTAGAGGTCCAATCGAATAAATAATATAATAATTTCTAACAAATATGAAGTGCACGACAATAGAGGAGTAAGTTTTTAATATCATAATATTCCAATCACCCTTTTAAGCATAAATCTCTTGGTCTTATATTTTACCTCAATACCTCAGAAAGTACCAAGTTTCAATATCATGTCAATAAGAAGTACCATAAAATGTCAGGCATCAGTGGAAGATCTATCTTGTGAATATTCGAACTACTAGCGATAACACACGATTCTGTCGAGGTCGTTCGGCCCGATCCAGAATAATGTGCACACTGCCAAGGGTCGAGCGGACGAACCATAGATACATCTATATACTACCGAGGAGTTCAACCCGCTCCACAAGAAAGGAAGGAAGTTTCCGAATCACACGATATGTGTTTACAATATAGCACATGAGCACAAAGTAAATATAACCTTTTACCGTTTCTCAATTTCCTTGCCAACAACTCAATTGATAGGGCTGGGCCTAAGATATATTAAATTTCTACTTCAAATTAAATCATATTTTCAATTAATTAAGTCATCAGAATAAGTTTAAGTAATTCAAATATTGCATGATAAAATCCTAGGTCTACCCGGACATAAATATGAATTAGCTACGTATGGACTCTCGTCGCCTCATGCGTACATAGCACCCGCAACTAGTAGCACATAATTGCAAAGAGGGCAGTTTCGCAAAAGCGACCAAAATGTTCGCAAATGCGAACCCCTCAGTGTTTTCCCATCCTCGCAAATGTGAATCCCTCCTCGAAATGCGAGGTTCACAAATGCGAAAAAAACCTCGCATTTGCAAGACCTGCAGCCCAGTCTAGAAACCAGCAGAACCAAAGTTCTTTACCACTCCGAACACGCTCGAAAACTCACCTAAGCCCCCGGGGCTCTACATCAAACATCCACACAAGTCTGAAAACATCATACAAACTCGCTCGTGCGATCGAAATACCAAATAACATTTAAAAGCATAAATCGGACGCCAAAATGCATGAATCAACTCATGAAACTCAAAAACTTCAAAAAAAACACTTTCGCACGTCCGATTGACCTCAAATTTTGCACATAAGTCACATTTGACATTACGGACCTACTCCAACTTACGGAATCGAAAATCTAAACATGATATCAAAAAGTCCACCCCTAGTCAAACTCCCCAAAAAACCTTCAAATTTTCAACTTTCACCAAATGACCCCGAAAGGACCTACTAACCTTGAAATCCACATCCGGATGCGCTCCTAAGACCAGAATCACCATACGGAGCTATTCCCAGGCTCGGAATCCTAATCGGACATCAATAACATTAAAATACACTTCAACCCAAATATATGAAATTCTTCCAAAATGCTAACATTCCATAATAGGCGGCGAAATGCCCCCGGGGGACCCGATATTCAACCCGAACATACACCCAAGTCCGAAATCACCATACGAACCTATTGGAACCTTCAAATCTCGATTTCGAGGTTGTTTGCTCAAAGGTCAAACCTTAGTCAATTCTTCCAACTTAAAGCTTCTGAATTTAGAATTTTCTCATCCGAATCAACTTCGGACTTCCCGAAATTCAATTCTGACCACACGTACAAGTCATAATACATGAAGTGAAGCTACTAAAGGTCTCAAACTGCCAAACGACGCGCTAGAGCTCAAAACGACCGGTCGGGTCGTTGCATTCTCCCCCATTTAAACATACATTCGTCCTCGAACGTGCTAAGGACTGCTCTAGAGTTGTCCAAAACCACTATTTGGCATCTCGTGCACCTACCCGTACCGCCAAAACCCAGTTGAGCATATTAGCTTGAACCAAACTGAAGATTCTCCCTTTTTATTTAGTCGATAAGCCTTAGAACCAAAATTCCAACTTCCGAATTTCCCCTACAAGACCTGATTCTAGCATTCGAACACCATATCAATCACTACACACTGTACTAAAACATGATCATATACCTTTGCTGTATTCGCACCATACGCCGCATAATTCACATGACCATAATAACATCATCTGACAACAATAACTATAATTCCACGAATTCGATGCCCACAACATACCTCATGACGCATATAAGTCCTATTCCAACTCTCGCAATACCGCCACGACGGAAGAGATGCGTAGAAACTAATAACCACCTGACAAATCAACAATTCATGGAGTCTCTCCTCCTGACAAGGACCATTACCTCATTCTGAACTAAATAACGATATTTGCTCTTTAATATACCCTTCATAACTCTGATCGCATTGATCCCAGGTCCAATAACCTCGTGTCACCCAGTACAAGTTGTTCCGGTGATAGCAATCTCAAACACTACCAAAATCTCATATAACACCGACAGTGCGCCAACAACCTACAAACTCTAATATAACTCATAAGGAAGAACGAACTCTGGCAGGGAATTACCCCGCATGCGCAACGAATAAAATGGCCGAATAGGTGCTATAAACCTACCTCAGGGATGAAAACAAGGCACACAAAATGAGTCTAAGGAACTATGCTCAACATCTCATTATTGCGGCATGCAACCCGATCCAATGTGACACTGTTGCGCGTGCAACCCGATCCAATGTGACACTGTTGCAGCGTGCAACCCGATCCGCACAACATACCCGTGGTGGCATGCTACCTGACCCAAACCATATACTCGTGGCAGCGTGCCACTCGATCCAAACGATATACCCGTGGCGGCGTGCCACCCGATCCGCACATAACAATCAAAGAAATCACACATCGAGCCGTAATGCTTATACTTACGAAATGTCCGAATATCAACCACAAGCACGCTAAGTGCATAATACAAATCCTGGGAGACGGATAGCACCATACACTACGAAACTCAAGCACAACTAAGGTGCGATATATGATCTGCTTCTCGAGAGCCCTCCTGCTCACATAACACCACAGCTACATGGGACCTTAACACATGTGCGAATAATCAAGCCATCTCACAACCCATATGGCATAATAGAGTATTACATGAAATAGCTGACGACGAAAATAACATCCAATGCCCGAAGGCTCCTCCATAAGAAATGCTATGCTGAATGAACACACTCGTCCTAGTGTGGAGCACACATCCACATTTAGACCCATCAACGGACCTCAAGTCGATTCTGATCGTACTGTACTAGGCTAATAATCTCTCAAGGATCCACAATAACGCCTTTTCCATGACACATAAGAACAACTCAAATCCGGAACAAACTCACACGGTCCACAGCCCAAGGAATAGAATGCCTCTCGGGCATAATCTCTCGCATTTGCGATATTACCATAACCTCCATACTTTGTTTTAATATTTAACAGTCAACTGACTAACATGCCACACTTATGCAAATTTCTCCGTGGAATACGCCCCTATGACCTTCCGCTCAAATACCAAAGTCCGCATGTCTATACCACCAACCGTTCTAATTCTGTAAAGCGAATCAAAAATCCACAAGTCAATACAGAAAGCCTCTTCCCTAGAACACCATTCTCAGGTGACACTAAAGAAAATGCCAGCCTACTCTGAACATCTGAATTCTCCCCTGCTCATCTGAGCTCGTGACATTCTATCAACACCGGACCACGACCTTGACCTTCAATTTCCAGTCCCCATGCCGCTCACTGCACCCATCATGCGGCTACGCGATAATACATGTATTCACCGTAACCCTTGAACTACTAGTGGAATAAGCACTTCATTGGCTAGAAACCTTTCACTTAGTTCGTTTCAGTAGAACCAATGCAACACACAACTGAATTCTCAAATTGCAGAAAATACAAATCTCAAGTCGTGATCTAAACCGCCATAACTCTTCCGGAATCCGTTTACACAACAAAGCCATTCGGATCAAATACCTCCCAAATCAACCAAGTTGTGGTGGCGCCCAAGCCCAAGTGTACAACCACAAACTACATACATAACTTCACGCTGAAGAAACTGATCATTGCCACAATCATGCTGATTCGACCATTACTAACCGACCCAACTTCTTCCAATTTACTCTTGACTTGCCTAGAAATAATAATAGCTCCATTTCAAAAATAACGAACTAAATCTGCACTCATCCCGAGTGACCCGCATAACGAGACAACATCATCTCATTATTCATGAATCATCTCATATTCTCCTTACGCACAATAGCATCTCCAACCGGTACACCCGTTTTGCAAGACTTCTGCGAATTCGAAGCTATTTCTTTGTTCCTCCAGTATTGTACTGCATATCCAATGATAACATAGAACCTTCCAAGTCCTTAGGCACTGCACGCAAATTCCTGGACCCACTAGGACCACTTTTGAGAGTCACCCACTCTGACTTGGCCTCGAATATAAACCAGACTCTAGTGCCCTGCTAGTACATGAACACCCTATCAAGGAAGCACCCGAATGAATTCTTTTCCTTGTACATAACCCCCACAAAAAGCTTAAACCCTGAGTCTTCCGAAAACCTGAACATGAATCGATAAGGCCAAATATAGCACACATTCCTCAAATCCTTTGCTCGAATTACCACTGATGTTTTCTTTTCTTAGTTATAATAACTCACCAATGCACCGATAACTAGAAACCGCACAAGCAGACAACCACGCGATCCAATCGTAGATGATGGGGCTCCCCCATTTAGCTTGAAGCTACAATTACATAACCCTAGAAACCACCAAGATTCATCCCTCCCAATTACCATGATCTCGCACAACTAACCTGCCAATTTCTCAAAATCTTTCTGTTAAACGTCTCGTGAACATTCTGAATCATTAGCCACAATCACATATTCGACCTCTTACCAAATAGCAAATAAAATTCTGTATAGAAGCTTCATCAACATCACACAACCGCTAACCTGCTCATAAGAGATAACCCACCTGTGGAAATTCTATGCTGGCATCTTCCAACGACGTTGCACTGGGTACAATTACTACGAAATCAGCAAACCTTCCTGAGCCTGTGCTCATTCAGTAGCTGGACAAATTCGTTCACTCTCCATTGAAATTAACTAAAAGTGCGACAATACATTCTTACCCGAAGTCGTGGTGCATCTCAATGATAATCATGTTTTGCACACCCCTCTTCATTTCAAGCACTCTCTTTTTTGCCACATCCAGTCTTCCTTGTTAGAATAAATGAATAACGATAGAGGGGGGGTGAATAGCGTTTTTACAAACTTTGTCTAATTTTCGCAATCAAGATATATAATTGAAGTATAAGTGCGAAAATAAGATAGCAAGAATGTAATTGCGGAAATGTAAATAGAGAGCGTACACCCAAATATATAGTGGTTCACTACAACGTGTAGCTAGTCCACTCCTCAAGATCACACTTGAGATTTCCACTATCACTTGTCAAGCTTACGGGTGCTTAACAAACCGTTACAACACAAAACTTGATCACACAAGCTTTGCAATACAAACACGAACACTTGAAACTTATAAGCTCCGTGCAACAAGGAAGACACTCTTCCTAACAACAAGGGACAACTTCCCTTAAGTGTATGACAACACTATTTTTCACTAGAATTACAACTCTCTCAAGAGTAGATGAAGTGAATAAAATTGTAGCTCAAGAACACAACAATGCTTTCAAGAATTAGCTCAAAATATAGCTCAAAGAAGTAAGAATACTTGAAGCAATATATCTTATGATTTGGGATATTGTGTTGTGTTCAAATGAGGTTCATGAGGGTGTATATATATCCCCAAAACCTCATATA
>MCJB01040756.1:61769-85974 GCA_002018475.1 Nicotiana obtusifolia | reverse complement strand
ATTTATCAAAAGCAAGATTCAAATTCTTTTGAGGCTTATTTAATTTATCAATAGTTGCCTCTAATTTTTCTATTTGAGCCTTATGTGATTTACACGAATTGCAAGGACTAATGGAATTCTCAGGTTTGTCGGCGCTTCTTTTGCCGAAGAATTTATTTTCCTCCCTAAGTTTCTCGTTTTCCTTAGACAATTTTTCTATTTCTTTTTCCGAGTCTAAGGCATTCTTTTTCAGGGATTTGTATTTATTATTTATACTAACAAAATTGTCATACAACTCTTCAAAAGCGTTTTGTAATTCTACTAATGTAAAATCATCATTTGAAGGATTGTTACTAACCTCTTTGTCTTCTTGAGGAGTATCCTCAATGGCCGTGAGACAAAAGTTTGCGACATCTTCTCCGTCGCTTGATTTTTTGGAGTCGACTTCTTCCCAAGACATGAATTCCTTTTGGAATTGAGAAGTACCTTCGTAAGTGATTTCAAGTTCGTCCCATATTTCCTTTGCCGTCTTGCACCTTGCGATTTTCCGGTATTCATCCTGATTTATAGAGCAGTAAAGCAAGTTGATAGCCCGTGCATAAGCTTCAATTTTTCTTATGTCTTCGTCGGAGTATTCACTTTCCGATTTGTGAGTCGTCTTTGCTCCAACCTTTTTAATGATTGGCTCTTCACCATTTTGGATTATTAGCCACAATCTAAAATCGGTGGCCTGTACGTATGTCCTCATACATTCCTTCCAGTAGGTGTAATTTATTCCCTCGAAGAGAGGTGGTCTTGACGTGGATTGACCTTCACCTATTCCTGCATATATATTTCTAGAATACGATGCCATAGATCTTATTCTCAACCGGTTAAGGCTTATAGAGAATTAGGCTTTGATACCAATTGTTAGAATAAATGAACAACGCTAGAGGGGGGGGTGAATAGCGTTTTGCGGAACAGTTGCAAATTTTCGCAATAAAGATATGTAATTAATAATGTAAGTGCGAAAATATAATTGCAATAAATAAGTTGCGGAATGTAAAGAGAGAGCGTACGCCCGATGTATAGTGGTTCACTACAACGTGTAGCTAGTCCACTCCTCAAGATCGCACTTGAGTATTTCACTATCTCCGTTAAGCTTACGGGTGCTTAACAAACCGTTACAACCACAAAACTTGATCACACAAGCTTTGCAATGTTAGACTTGCGGGTGCCTAACCAACCGTTACAATCACGAACACTTGAATCACACAAGTTCCGTGAACAACAAGGAAGACACTCTTCCTCACAAGTGTATGACAACACTATTTTTCACTCGAATTACAACTCTCTCAAGAGTAGATGAAGTGAATAAAATTACAGCTCAAGAACACAACAATGCTTTCAAGAAATAGCTCAAAATATAGCTCAAATAAGTAAGAATACTTGAAGCAATTTATCTTATGATTTTGGGTATTGTGTTGTGTTCAAATGAGGTTTATGAAGCTCTATTTATAGCCCCAAAACCTCATATATCCGTTGGAGCTCAAAACTAGCCGTTTTTGGCTCCAACAGCTCTTTGCCATCGATGGCGCAAAAGATGGTGCGCCATTGATGTCGCCATGGATGTTGCGCCATTGATCTTCGCCATGGATGTCGCGCCATTGATATCGCCATGGATGGTGCCAACATTCTGGAATTTTCCAACTCAATATTGGTTCACAATTTTATTATTTTATAAAACCAATATTTTGTAAAATGTCTTAAGTTATTTTTGAAAGAGTTTTTAGACTTGAGCCAAGTTCATAAAAACTATATAAGATCAAAAATACTATAAGACTCAAAATCAAAATCAAGACTAAAATACTACATCTTTTAGTCTTCAATCTTTTTGCTTCATTGACATGTTTCATTCATCAACTTCTATTATCTTGAAAGCTCGACTTGTAGTCACAACAAAATCCAAGCAATCTTGGTAACTCGTTAATGATGGTTTGTCAATTATCAAAACCTACAACAAGACACAAAGTCATTAGTTAAGGTTTCATAAATAAGAATGCGAATACGTTTTTCCAACAGGATGTTCAAAGACCAGCTCGGCAAAACAATAGAGGTATATATAGACGATATGCTGGTAAAGGCCAAAAGGGGAGAAGATCAAATCGATATTTAAAAGAAACTTGCGATATACTTGGACGATACGGAATGAAGCTGAACCTAGAGAAACACGCATTCGGTGTAGCCTCGGGAAAGTTCTTGAGTTTTCTGGTATCGCAGCGAGGGATCGAGGTCAACCAAGACCAAATAAAAGCCATTGAGGGGATACCAGAACTCTTAACCACCAAAAAATAAGTTCAAAAAAGTTGACTGGTTGTATCGCCGCCCTATCAAGGTTCATCTCGCGGTAGTCGGATCTGCGAGAACTAAAGGCACACCTATCATCGCTCTTGCTTTCGAAGCCTGAACCTGGGGAACAGCTCCTCGTCTATCTAGCCGTATTCGAGGTAGCAGTAAGCGCAGTCTTGATCTGCGAAAACAAAAGTACGCAATACCCCATATATTACATTAGCAAAACACTCATTGACGTAGAGACGAGGTACCCACATCTCGAAAAATTGGCTTTGGCCTTGGTTGTAGCTTCACGGAAACTTATATCCTATTTCCAATGTCACCCCATCTCGGTCGTCATAACTTTTCCCCTGAGGAGCATTTTGCATAAACCCGAGCTATCAGGAAGGCTGGCCAAATGGGACATCAAGCTAAGTGAGCACGATATAACATACCAACCGCGAACGACGATAAAGTCACAAGTTCTTCCCGATTTCGTCGCCGACTCCATCGAACAAATAATGCTTGAAGTCGAAAAGAAAGCCGTCCAAACTTCCCTCCAAAGACAAGACCTCTAGGTCCTATACACCAATGGCGCATCCAACGCATTAGGGTCTGCACTGGGACTCGTACTCAAGGTCCCAACAAACGAAGTAATTCGCCAGTCCATAAGGTGCCCAAATATGACTAACAATGAGGCCGAGTATGAGGCCGTAATTGCATGATTAAGGCTATCACTCAAAATGGAGCGAAATGGTTGAAACTCCTATGTGACTCCCAACTCGTAGTCAACCAAGTTGTAGGGACTTTCCAAATAAAGGAACAAAGATTGAAAAAATACTACACTGAAATCTGCAAGTTGTTGCCTCAGTTCGATGAATGCCAATCCGATCAAATCCCACGAGCACAGAATGCCGAATCAGATGGCCTCGCCAAATTAGCCGCAGCTACCAAAAGCATCACAACCAGAGATAAATGTGTAGTTCACCTTCTCAACTCATTACTTGACCAAGTCGAGGTAAGAACCATAAGCTTAACTTGGGACTGGCGCAATCATATTATCACATATTTGCAGGACAACACACTCCCAGGCGATAAAAAAAGGCCAAAAAATTAAGAATGCAAGCGGCCATATACAATCTCCTTCATAGCAACCTGTACAAGAGGACTTGCGGCGGCCCTCTGGCGAAGTGCTTGGGCCCGAACCATACCCAGCACATCCTTGAAGAAGTCCATAAAGGCCATTGCGGAGCTCACTCCGACAATCGAGCACTGGTCAGATGTCTCATACGGGCGGGATAATACTGGCCCACCATGAAAAAGGATGTCGCAGACTTCGTGAGGAAAGACAAACAATGCCAAAAGTACGCCCCAATGATTCACCAAGCAGACGAGCATGTCCACTCGGTCACCTCCCCTTGGTCGTTCATCAAATGGGAAATGGACATTGTGGGCCCCCTTCCAGTGGGGCAAGGTAATGTACGATTCCTTTTGGTTTTAACTGACTACTTATCTAAATGGGTGGAAGTAGGAGCATTCGCCCAAATACGAGAACATGAGGTAATCGCCTTTATATGGAGAAACATCATATGCCAATTCAGCATACCCAAGGAAAGAAAGCCGCTGAGTTCTTCGAAAAATAGCATATCAAGAGGATACTCTCAACCCCATACCATCCAATGGGTAACGGCCAGGCAGAATCCTCCAATAAGTCTATGCTAAATTTATGAAAAAAAAGCTTGAGGACGCCAAGGGACTATGGCTGGAAATGTTACCAGAAGTATTATGGGCCTATCGAACAACTCCGAAGACGAGCACATGAGAGATGCCCTACTCTTTGGTCTATGGGACTGAGATAGTAATACCGGTCGAGGTCGGAGAACCCAGCCTAAGGTACTCCCCATGAAAGTGGTGCAAGTAATGATGAGAACAGAAGGCAAGATCTCGACGAAATAGACGAATGGAGAGACATGGCCTACATAAGAATGGTGACCCAAAAACAACAAGCAGAAAGTTATTGCGATAAGAAAGAAAAGGTCCGACCGCTTAAAGTCGGGGACTATGTACCAAAAGCCAAAACTCAAGCGAGCAAAGACCCCTGAGAAGGCAAGCTGGGAACGACCTGGGACGGTCCGTACAAAATCACAGCAAAAGCGAATAAGGGTTCATTCCAACTAGATACACTGGAAGGAAAGCTACTACCAAACATTGGAACATCAACCACCTCAAATACTTCAACTTCTGAGAGAAAAAACGTCCCCCAAGTCGTACTCTTTTTTCCCTCACTTGGGTTTCGTCCTATTTGGGTTTTCTCAAGGAAGTTTTTAATGAGGCAACGAAGGGAACGCCTTGAGTCGAAGTACGTCAAGATAGGGCCGTGACTACTATTTCATTGCTCGACCTCTCAATACTCTCTAGGTCAACCAATGAAGGGACTAGATAGACTGGGACTGGGACTGGGACTGGGACTGGAATGCCAACCAATACCCAAGAATTTGTAAATTTCTCCAAGTATGTAACCAAAACAAAAATGTCAAAGCAATAAGAAACTTTACACTTATCAGCACACCTTTTTCGCATTAAGGTTATGTTCGACCCCGCTTGAACAAACACCTATCGGCCCTCGGCCGCATTCTAATGAAAGGTTTTGTCCGTTTATGATCGAACAAATACCTATCAGCCCTCTGCCGCAATCTAATGAAAGGTTATGTTCGATTAAGATCGAACAAACACCTACCTGCCCTCGGCCGCGACCTAATGAAAGGTTGTGCTCGACCCCGCTCAAACAAACACCTATCGGCCCTCAGCCGCAATCTAATGAAAGGTTATGTTTGACCCCGCTCGAACAAATACCTACCGGCCCTCAGCCGCGATCTAATGAAAGGTTATGCTCGACCCCGCTCAATCAAACACCTATCGGCCGTCGGCTGTAATCTAATGAAAGGTTATGTTCGACCCCGCTCGAACAAACACCTACCAGGCCTTGGTTGCGATCTGATGAAAGGTTATGTTCGACCTCGCTTAAACAAACACCTATCGGCCATTGACTACATCCCAACAAAGAAACAAAAATATACACAAATACAGAAAATAAACCACAAGAAGGGAAGAAAATGCAAAGAACAACTTTGATATTTCATATACCTAAAACTGTTTACAATAGGATTGTGAAGATGCCGGCAAAAATATACAAAAAACCAAAAGCAAAAACTACTAGCCGCCACCATCACGGCCTTCAACATCCTCGTCGACTTGGCCCTCAATGGCGTTGCCATCCTGACCATCAATACCTTCGCATCGTTACGTTCGTCCTCAGGATATGCAGCATTATACCAGGCATTCTTTTCGAGCCGGTCTACACCCTCACCCACAAAGCGACTCAAGCTTCACGAGCCTTAACACGAGTATCTTCGAGGGTAGCCTCAGAAACGAATCTCGCCGCAAGTAGATCTCGAAAGATATCTAACCGGGCCTCGACATGAATCCACTCCTCATATTACTCCCGAGGAACGTTAGGAAAATCTGAAGTACGAGAAGAGGACGGTTGCGCCACTAATCGGGCCTTCTCAGCCTCAAGAGCAGCAACTCGATAGTAGAGGCCAAAAGTCTCTTCTCCAACTCTCCAATACTCTCATCGAGCCGCACTTCTTTAAGCTTTGCTGTTTCTAAGTCATTCTCTCGCTCAGAATGGAGAGTCAGGATCGCCACCTCAAGAGACTCCGCCTTCCTTAAAGCCTCCGACAAAGCGGACTCCGCATTCTCTAGATCCTCTGCCTTCTCGGCGACCTCGCCACTTAGAGCCTCTGCCCTGAATTGACACTCCTCAAGCTGGGCACGCAGCAAAACCACCTGAGCTTGGAGATCGCCGCACTGGGCTTCGAACCCCTTGCTCCTCTTTGCTCCTTAGCGTCCCCTCCAGGATGCTGCACTTCCCCACCATCCGCACCAGCTCCTCTTCCCTGGCCTTCAAGTTCTCCCTCAGTTGGCGCACATTGCCGCCCTCATGAAGCTGACACCGAAGCTCCCGGTACTTCTCAAAGACTCTGAAGTAGTTATCCTTCAACTTCACATAGATGTTTTCACGCCTTTGCTCCATACGAGCACTCTCAATTTCTTAGATGACCGTCTTCAAAATGAACGAAAGAAGTTAGAGACTGAAAGAATAAATCCAAAAGAAAGACAACTAACAACGAATGTACTTACCTGAAGGGCGAGGCTGGGAATGTTATTCGACAGGTTGCTATCGTTCATATCCTTAAGGGTCATACCCTCAACTTCAGAACTGAGAGGAATAAGGGAAGGGATAATCTGCTCGGTATTCACAAGAAGATTACGGTCCATCGGGATCGTAATAGTCCTTGAACCCCCCTCCAACCTCACTTCAAGCTGAGTAAGCCCCTCGGCGATCATCCTCAGCTCATCTGCATCCATGTCAGAATCAGATCCAACATCCTCCTCAGCAACAACCTTACTTCTATCATCAGTCGAAGGAAGTACGTCCACCGTAACATCGAAAGACGAGGCCTCTTCACGACTTGGAATGACAAGGCCGTCACTCGCCACGCCTTCGACCGCAGCCCCTCGGGTCGAACATCTGTATCCTCCAAACAAATGATCTCGGGACTAGCCTATAGGCACTCCCTGATATACACAGTGGCCGTCTCTCGGAGGACAAAGCCACAGTCTCCCACATCGGTGGCCGCCGACCTCTCTCCCACGACGTCTTTGGCCCTCCTCATACGAGGCATCATATCCCAATCACCATGCAAAGGCTCTTAATCCTCATCGATAAGACGGTACAAGGGATGAGCCTAGGTTTCCGCGACCGAAGAAGGGATAGATTCGGACACAGCCACTGGAGGGATCGGGGCACGAACAAAAGCAGCTGCAATCGAAGAAGGGGCAGGAGCCGAGGACTTAGTAGCCTTCCTATTTCGGAACGAGAGTGCGGGAGCTTTCGACCCCTTCGGAGATCCCTCGACTGAAGCTAGGAAAAATACATGGAAGGGGAAAGATCAACAAAGGTAAACAAAAAGAAAAAAGAACTAGGACACCGGTGATAAAAGGAACTTACTAGTCGAAGGGAGATCATGCCCAAACTTGTTGAAGAAACCTGACCACTCACGAATCCCTATGATGTGAGGGAGGAGTTGATCAACCCAGTCAGAAATGTCTTCGACTAAAGGAGGAGGTGAGGTTTCGGCTACACAAGAAAAGGACAAGAGGTTAAAGACCACGACCAAGCACGGGAGAAAAATCAGATACCTACAACAAGGAAATTAGGTACTTACGAGTACAGCTCTAAGCCTCAGGAAAACCGCCGACGTTGGCCACCACGTCCTCGGTTCTGACAAAGAAGAAGTTGAACCAGAGTTGACGATTGGTTTTGTCGTTCATCTTCACCACCAAGCACTTGCCTCCTCGGTGGCGAAGATTCTACATCGTCCCTTGTAAAATCTAGGGGCGAACAGATGTATTAAATGCCGAAGTGGGAGTTCGACCTCGGCTAACTCGGCAAATTTGGTGAGCATCCTTATAAGTTTATAAACATATGGCACGAGCTGAGCTGGGCAAATGCCGTAATAACGACAGAATTCCTCTGCCAGCGGAAGGAGAGGGAGAGTGTAACTGACTTGGAAGGGGTAAGCATAGAAGGTGCAGTACCGAGGACGGTGGACCTACATCGTGTCCTACCCAGCCGAGATTAATTCAACATGATTGGGAAGACCAACCTTAGCCGTATGATCTTCTAACTCCTTTACCGTTATCACTGATCGAAAGGCTCTAGGGTCAGCTTTAGGTAATTTGGTAAAATCGGATTTGGAATCAGGGTTGCGAGGAATTATCTCCTCTACCAACGGAAAGGCTCCATCCTCGACGGCGGCAGGAACATTCTCTTCGTGAGGGGGAAATACCATTGCCAAAGGGATCGCATCGCTTCCCTCACCAAACTCGGAAGGCCTATATTTTGATAAAAGAAATAGATGTATCAAACGAGGAAGAACTAAGAGCAATGCAAATCAGTGGAACATAGAAGGAAGGTTCGAAGTGAGAAAAGAGCAAAAGAGTAATATAAGATTTCGAAACAACAGAAAACCTAAACCTCAAAATTGCAGCCAAATACCTCTATTTATAAGGGTCTTGGCACCAGGACCGAAAACGATTCATCATTACTGGCATCGGAATCGAAGCGGTAGGTTCAATCAGAGGCCACACGCGAAACGATACAACACATTAGGAATATGCGTCATAATGACGCATGATGTCATGACGTCATCCTAACTCGTGGACAGCATGACTCCAACAAATCGCCCGGGAAAATGGAAGCGTTTGAAATGAGCGGCCCGCGTAGTTACCAATTCGTCGTAACCGCCACGACTTGCACAACTCGCTCGATTGTTTCGACCACAACGAACAAGATCCGCTCATCGAGTCCATCTGAAGCCAGCCTCAATAAGCGGAGGGACTAACTGTATGGGTCAAAATCTGTCTTTAAAATATTACTAAGGGAAGAGTTCCCAAGTTGTCGTTTTTCGAAATGGCCCAAGAAGCCGCGAAGTCTGTTGTCAAGGTGCCAACAAGGGTCAAGGTCGAGTACCGTTGATCGAGTTGTAACAGCTAGTTTTCAAGATAGGATATTAAAGAGAATATTCTAGTAGATATTCTGTGCACTTGTACTATTAGAGTTTCTTAGGAGCATGTCCCATATAAATAGAAAAAGAGACAATGATAGGGGACATGTGATATTCATTTTTGAAACACACTTTGATTTGCGAAAGAGAATCAGATCTCATTTGCTAAGATACAAACATCACATTTTCACTGAGATTCTTGTCTACACTTTTTCTACTAGATCCGAAAATAACTCAAATATTCAAGGGATTGTCTATCATTCATCATTGTCAGAAAGAGCATTCCCTCATTCCATCCTTTCTTGAGTGACACATTTATTTTATTTGCTTAATCATTTATTGCTGTTTTGTTGTTATTAAATGATACATAGTTATTTCTGATTTGTGGATTATTCATTACATACCACTGCCACTGTCCTACCGTACTTGCACAACATTTATTGCTTCTTTAAAAACCCCATCTAAGAATATTATTGTTAGTTAAGATTAACCCTATCTACATAAATTTAATTGTTTGAATCAAGATTTATATTTTTTGGTTAAACAAGAGCTTGGGGCATCAACCTATTTCTTTTTTGATAATATTTATTTATAACTTCGTGTTTAATTATCTACCTAGAATCTAAATCATAATAATGTGAATCATGATTAAAAGCTTCTAGTTCTGGTTTCTGTTCTTTTATGTTCGCTTGATTAGAACAAACTCTCTCTTTTGCGGCGGGGAGAAAGGTAAGACGGGGAAGTACTTAAAATAAAAAATTGAAAAAACAAGCCTTTGTATCATTCCTCCATTTTTGTAGAATTTTAGGAATTTTGTTTGTTTATTTGATTGCATCAAGTGAGTCATTTTGCATCATTAAAAGCATTTTTAAAATTGCAAAAGATTATCAAAAATATTTTATATTTCATTCCATGGCATTCTAGGATTTTAATTGCATTTGTAGGATTCATCGTCCGTTAAATGCATAGTTAAAATATCTAAAAATCACAAAAAATGCATTAGTTGCTTTTGTCTTTGTTTTGCATTTTTAGGTTTAATTAATTAGTTAATTAGTTCATTAGGCAATCATTAGTCACAATAGGTTAATAGGTTAGCTATACAAAAATTGGATTTAATTAGAATTTGAGTGTAAAGTGGCTAATTTTGCAAAATCTAATAAAGAAGAATAAAAAGGGTGGTTTCACTTTTCTGAACTGGGCCCAAACCAGCCCAGTTACTTCACAAGCCCGCCACAAATTCCCCCCTAATTTTCTGGTCCATATCCCCACTTAATAAACGACACCGCCAGCTTTCCAAATGGTGTCGTTCCGTCATCCCCCTTCCTATCTACCCCACTCACGTTTTTGGACACAGAGAGCACCCAATTCACTCCTCCACTCACGCCTATAACACACGCTCATTCTCACCTATACACACGCAATTCACCATCTGAAATTCTCAAAAAGCACACACGAGATAGCGGAGGATAAATTCTGCAATTTGAAAGTTCCAAAAGCAGATTTGTAAACAAAAAAAAAAGAAAAATTTCTGAAAAGCTGATTAAAATAAGGATTTCGAAAAGGATTTGGAGACGAATTAACTGCTGGAAGTTTAAAGTTCAAATCCTTTTTCTTCTGGGTTATAAAGCTGTTGAAGCTGGGATTGGGAGCTGATCTCGCCGCTGATTACGCTGTTGTCCAGTAGCTGAGCTCCAACATTACATCTGTTTTTCAGCCTTTGTTTTGGCTTTCGATTTTTATTTGCGGTTCAGGTATGAATTTGGATCCGAAAATGCTGTAATTGTTGTTTAGATGCTATATTGTATTGAAATTCGCAATAATTGTTCCCTTGTACCTCTGGAAAAGTTCATCACTGTTAATTGCAAGTTTGAATTAATGTTGAACTATTTTGATGCATAGAGTTGGAATGAATCTGCGTACAAAAATCATTTGTTCATAATCACTGTTAGAGCTTCATTTGTGATACCATATGTTTATTGCTCAAGTGTTTTGAAATCTGGATGTGTTCGTTCATTTGAAATAGGTTCCAAAATTGAAATCCTCAGTTTAAATGGAAATTGAAAACATCAATATCAAGTCATGAGTTTGTTTAGTGCTTGAACGGATGCGAAATCTTAGGGAAGCGTTTGAGTATGTGTATTCGTGCAATGATTGGTTTTACTTAAGCAAATCCTTTAATTTTGAATTTGGTATCTTCTGTAAAACGGAAATATTGTATAATCCACTTGAAGTCAAGGATGGCGTCTGGACTGTTTTTAAAGCGGATTTCGATCTGATTTATGGGCTGTTTTGTGATGGTTTTTGGCTGCCTCACATGGCTGATGTTGAGGGGAGAAAACGGATAGGGAGAGAGCGATAAATAGGGGGGAAAACGGATCTGGAAGGGGAAGGATAGAGAGACATTAGAAAAAGCCTAGAGCTAAAACACAAAAGAGCAGCTGAGAGTTTCCCCTTCTTTCTCATCAATTCCTCATCGTCTTCACCCAAAACTCCCATGGAAACGACCTAAATGCAATGTGAAAGAACAGTCCAAAATCGCAGCCAAAGATCTCAACAAAACGTCACCCAAAACACCAATTTCTAGCAGCAAAAACGCAGCAGCAGTAGCTGCTTCAGGAGCACGAAAATTGTCCCTTTTTACAGCTTTCTTCCTCCACCTTAAACCCACACAAACCAGCTGTAAACTCACCTGAAATCAGCCCCGAAGCCACCCAAGAACAGCCCCAAACATCCATTGAAAATCAGCCTTCAAGCTCCAGTGTTTCAGCCATTAACCACTCCAAAAGCGCAGCAAAAAGCAGGCCAAAAACGCAGCTGGAAACAGCCGCAAATCAGCTGCTGAACCAGCTGAAAAACAGTCCCCGAACAGCTCCAAAAACACCCTTAAAGCACCCCAAAACCACCTTTCAGCTCCCAAAGCTACTGCCAATACGCAGCATCCCTTACCCATTAAAACACGCAAGTTTCGGTCGAGTTAGCAAGGTCGATATTGGGCTCTCCAGTTCGCGTGTCCTGCTGTTGTTTTGAGTTTCAAGTTGCTAAATCAAAGCTCAAATTCATGTAAGGGTCCATTCTTTATCTTATTCTTGATTGATATATAAATTTTATAGTTTTATGATGCCTATTTGAATGGAATAACAATGTTAGTGAGTATCTCTATGTATGTGATAAACTTGAGTTTGGTCTGATTCCTTGCGTTGTTATTTCTCGTTCATATTTCATACTGTATGGCTATGATGGTAGAGATTTGGTAGATCTTGAACTTGACCTTAGGAGCTAAGTCTTGTGGACCATTTCATTTAAGTATTGGGTTGTGGCTGTGATGCGTTGCTGAGTTGGTTTGGGCTCAAATGGAAGCTTAAGCCCATTGAAGAAGTATTGTGTGTAGGAGATATGGGCTTGCGGTATATCCAAGGTCCATTTCATAAAAGGAATAAAAGAGTGGAAATAACAATTGTGAGGGGGAGTGAGGCGAGTCGCGAATCAATTCAAAACTCGTTCCCCAAAAAAAAAAAAAAAAGAGAGTGAAAAATAGACAAAATAATTGTCTCGGATTTGTAAGAGATACAACAACAACATACCCAGAATTATCCCACATTGTAGGGTCTGGGGAGGGTAGTATTTACGCAGACCTTACCCTTACCTTGTGAGGATAGAGAGGCTGTTTCCAATATACTCTCGGCTCAGAAAATCTAATAGACCCTCGGATTTGTAAGAGATAAAAACATATAAAAGCTAGTTGCTTTAGGCGTGTTTTAATTAATAAATATATGTCATGGTTGTGGGTACGGTTTCCGTGGCACAACTGCTACACGTAATCCCAAACTCAAGTGCACGTTCGCGTGGCTTGACCTTAACTTTAAAGTAATAATAAAATAAACATGTTGTAAATCGCGGGCGCTTTTCACGTGGCGCGATTTGCGATGTGCATAAAACGAAAAGTGTACGACATCGTAACTTGTTTAATAAATTTCATAATTGCTAAAATATGAAATAAAAACGGTAAAAGTTAAAAATGCACATAGGTTTAAAACATGTAACAATTTAGTTAATTAAGCCAAGTGTAACTGTAAAGTGACCGTGCTAAAACCACGGAATGCGGGAGTGACTTACACCTTCTCCCAGGTTAACAGAATTCCTTACCCAGTGTTCTGTGTTTGCAGACTAAACAGAGTCAAAACTTTCCTTGATTTAAAATAATTGGCGACTTGGGACGTCGTAAATAATTATTCCAAATGGAGACTCTCTGCAATAAAAATAAAATTAATCCCTTTTCAATAATGTCACTTAAAATGGAAAAAACTCCTTTCCCCCGAAAAAGAAGGTGTGACAAGGTCGAAAAAGAGTTTTGGAATTTTTTTTCCTTATTTTCCTCCAATTGGAGGAAAATGAGTTCATGAGTAAAATGTTTTACAAAATATTTAAGCCAACTAAACATGAGAAAATTGAAAAATATTTTCCTTCATACCAAACACACCCTACGTGTCAAAAAATAGAAAGGTCCAAATTTACCTATCTATTTTTACTATAATTTAAAATTATCTTATATACTTTAAGTTGTAGCTCCCTTATGGGTCAAGGAAAAATAAGAATTTTTTTCGACCAACGAGAAAAATAAAGTCCAAATTATAAATGAGCGCAAAATTTCTCAATTTCGAATAGTACGAGCACGAATTTGATCCTTAATTCCTTTTCACATTTATATTTCATAACAAGTTCACAAGCATGTAGAGCTAAGTGTCCCCTGGTCACAAAATAAGATGCAACAGAATGCAAATAGAGCAAACATTTGAAACAAACTGACCCAATTGCCACTTGAACTTAAATGGGCAAAATACAAAATTGGCTTGCCGGCCAAAACTAATTGTATTTGCTAGGCAAAAAATATAATATATATACTAGTTTTAGTGTACGTGCGTTGCACGTGTGTGTCACGTCAATCAATAAAAAATATGTACAAAAAGTAACAAATTATTGTACGTATATTTCATACCGTTGAGTATACAACTTAAAAAGATTACCTAAATATTATTAAATAATATTTTGAGCTATAAAATGAATAAATATATAAATAAGGATAAATTTTTGACAATGTTGAAGTTAATCGATTTAGCTAGATTAGTATAACTTCCGGCCCACATACCTTAGATGTCTTATAATGACTTTAAGCTTTACCTCCAATTCACGAAGTTATTTGATTATCTTCTTTCTTGTGCGATTAATTAGCGAAATTTATTATAAAGAAAGTAATAATAACATTATAATAATAATAATTTATTCATCATTTATATTCTGATAGAATTAACATTGAAAGAATCTTTATATTTGGTTAGAATTAAGAAGAATATTGAGAAAAATGTACATTATTTTTAGTTATATAAATATAGATGACCAAATTAAGAATATCTTACCTTCTTTCCAGCTATTGTTAGTTGTATATTTATGTTTCTTATTTTTCCTATTTTTTTCTCATCATTTTTCAGAAAACTAAACCTTTAGAATTATTCATAGCAGTATAAATTTTTATGGTCAGTTAAGAGTTATAGGTAGTCAAACTATGGATTATACGTTTAATTCTTTAATGATAGACTGTATTTGGTTGTATATATAGTCTTTTATTATTTTTCCATCCTTTTCCCCCACATTGTTTAAAATATTATCTTTTACAATTATTCATAGTAAGATATAATTTTTTACCGTCAGAATATATTAAAAGTTATAGGTAATCAAAATATGGACTACACTTCAAATATTTAACGATAGAAGTATATTTTTTGAGAAAATAATATGTAGCTTTACATATATACAATAATTTAAATATTAGAAAAGAAGTGTACATCGAATTGGAACTTTGAAATTCTTATCAAAGTCATATATGTATGTTCGTAATTTGTAGGTCTACATCAATATAAGAATAAGTGAACATTTTGATTTATATAAGGTAAAAATTTAGTTAATTTTAATATCCTAAGCATTAGGACTTCCTATCGCAGTTCAAAGTTTCAGTTGATTTAAAACTCCTAAATATTAGGAGAAAATTTAAATGATGATTTTGTCAAGTGTAAACTCTATTTTAAAGGGTAAAAAATGCGAATAACATTTCGCTAAGGTTAGGGCATGCGCTTTGCGCGGGTACCATATTGATAAGTACATAAGTTCAAAAAATCACATAGATATCACTCCCTCTGGTCCACTTTAATTGATTTTTTTTTGTTTTCACACATATTAAGAAAATTTACCTTTTAACATTAATTAACAGTGAAGTTGACCATATTAACCTTAATTTGTTCATTGCAAATACAACAAATACTCCTAGGCTCTTTACCCCAAGGGCAACTTTGGAAAAAAAAAGTTTCTTCCTTCTTTATACCCGAAAAACTTAAATATTGTGGACCACAAAAAAATAGCCAAAATCAATTAAAGTGGACCAGAGTGAGTATGAAATAATGTGTTTGAGTTATAAAAGTAAAAAAAAATTGTAAGTTCCTAAAATAATGAATGTTGATCCTATTAAGCTGTAGCTCAATAAAGGAAGTAATCATGCCCCATTAAATTATGCAAATGCCTTATTGTGATTTTGAGGACTTCTATGAGAATATTTAAGAAAATTGTTGATATTTAATGATCTAATACTGAAAATAAATAATACAAATATATTATTACCACTATTATTTAAAGATTGATAAATAATATATATCAAAAATTTAATCTTTTGATCTTTTAAAGTTTTGGGAATGAGAAGTTTAGCTTATAGCTCTTAAAAATTTGATACATGGCAATGTAAAATCTAAAATTGACTCGTTTAGTTCATAATTTACAACAAATAGTTAATATATGAAAAAAATGGACCTCTCATTTTCTGGAATAATTGAAAAAAGAGAAAAAGTTAATTTATGACAATTCAAATAGAATAGAACTTATCTTTTACTATTTTATCTTTATTATTTCAAGTTTGCATTTTACCAATCTGACCCTTATACTATATTATATATTTTCTTATTGCTTTCACTACCAATGCTCTTTCTATGAAAATTAATTTATGTACCCTAATTAAGATTTTGTCAACTTGAAAATTTATTTTTATCGTATGATAAATTTGAAAAAGAATTAAATAGGATTCTTTTGCTAGTTAGTTATATAATTTGGATACTTAATTATTTATTCTCAATATAAACGAAAATAATTTGTTTTTTATTGATTCAAATTCTTAAAATATTATCTCATAATTTAAATATTTAACTATAATTATAAGTTTATACTATGAATTCTATGTTCAAAAGGATAAAAAAATTGATATGACCATATTTCACTGCTGAATCTTTGTATGCAGAAAAATAAATGTTATTGACTTTGGCCAACTACTTTTCTGACCTATCCTTTTCATAATCTCTTTTATATCTTTTATATATTTAAACATTGTTATTTATTTTAATTATTGAATGTTATGTTTAAATAAAACAACATACCCAGTATTATCCCACATCGTGGGGTCTGGGGAGGGTAGTGTGTACGTAGAACTTACCCCTATCTTGTGAAGGTAGAGAGCTCAGCTCAGAAAAACATAAGCACCACATTAATTAAAACGATAGACAATGAGGGACAACTCCAAAAAGCCATGTAAAAGTAGCATAGAATACCCAAAAAAAAAAAAAAGGTAGCATAGAAACAACACGATAATAAGATGAACAATAAAATGACCGGTATTCATAGATATCTACTACCAACAGAATGCGAGAGTGCGTACTAATCCAATTGGTATGAACAATCTACTACCTACCATACTACCCTAATCCTCGACCTCCATACCTTCCTATCAAGGGTCAATGCCCTTGGTGAGTTGAAGCTGCGTCATGTCTTGCCTAATCACCTCTCCCCACTTCTTCTTTGGCCTACCTCTACCTCTCCCTCTCTGTAGGCCCATTTATATAATATATTTAAATATTATATAAAAATATTGTTTAGGTTAAAAGTAGAATATATTATATAAAAATATTGTTTAGGTTAAAAGTAGCCCAAATTTGATATGCAAATGTATTATGGCTCATATATATATAGTTCAAAGGTAACATGTAAAGAACTACAACTACAATATATAATCCAAATAAATAAATAATTTATATTAGATAATTAAAATATTAAATAGTTTTAAAGTCCTATATTAAGATTTCTTACATAGTACAAATAAAGGAATGATGTAGTAAATAATATTTTAATTAATTTGAAAAAGGGATAACTCTCTAAAGTATTAACCGTTATTTTACGTCTAAAATTAATAGATTACGATTATGTTACATCTTCTCTAAATAAATAATGATTTATATTAGAAAATTAAAATATTAATTGATTTTAAATTCAAGTTTAAAATTTTTTACATGGTTCAAAGCAATAATTAGATAACAAATTTTTAGTTGATTTTGAAAATGGGATAAGTTTTTAAGGTACTAGCCACTATTCTACGTATAAAATTTGCACCCACTATCCATGGTAATAGTGTGCTTGGTAATATATTTGTCGTTGTACAAACTTTTACAATTTCTACGAAATCTAAATGGAAAAATAATATTACTCATTTAAAGTTATTAATATTAGGACTTCTTACCTAGGTCAAAAAAGGAAAAATCTAATAACTAAATTTTATTTGATTTAGAAGTCCTAAACATTAGGAAAACAGTTAAAATTACAATTTTATCTAATGTGAAATTAGTTTTTAAAAGGTAAAAAAGGCGTACAACATTTCGCTAAGGGGCTTCGTGCTTTTAATAATTTTTTTTTTGTGTGTGTGTGTTTGTATATATATAATAAATATGCATTTTATCCACTATTATTTTTTGGACCAAAACTATATATATCTTAATTGTGGAAAAAATCGAATGGAACCCAAAGGAGTTACCACGCCGCCTAATTGACCCAATAGCCCGGACCCTTCCCGATAATTCAATATTAGTGAAAATAGCACGGGCTAGCCAGTTTTTGAACTAGTAATCAAAAACAGCCAGCGTTTGCAAAGTTATTAAAAAATAGCCACTGTTTGTTGAAATACGGAAAGTTCCAGCATAATATGCGAGATTATGGAGCTCCTGCGTGTAAACTTCCAGCATATTATGTTGGAACTCCAGCTCATGGAAAGTTCCAGCATAATATACATGATTATGGAGCTCCTGCGCATAAGCTTCTAGCATATTATGTTGGAACTCCAGCACATGGAAAGTTTCAGCATAATATGCGGGATTATAGAGCTCCTGTGTATAAACTTCCGGCATATTATGTTGGAACTCCAACACATTATAAAATTCCAGCACATTATGCTGGAAGCTCATATGTAGAAAATTCGAATTCCAGCATATTATGCTTGAATATTTCCGGATTTTTAAGGGTGTATTTGTTCAGTTTTATCTTTACATGAAAAAGTGGCTAAATTTCTATTACTTTTGAAACTGCGGCTGTTTTTTAATTACCAGTTGTAAATTTGACTATTTTTTATTTTTTCCCACTGCCATATTGGGCTTTCCCTTGGACTCTTTCGGATCAGAAGGATGTTCTTGGTAGATTAGTTCTATGGAATTCTTGCAACGCTAGGCTTACGACAGAAGGAGGCTATGATCTGTTTCAGTTATTATTTTGTTTCGAATTAGAAATACATGAATATGTGATTATTTGGGCAATTGAAGTAGGAAAAAGAGGAACTTCTTAACTAGGACTATGTACACTTCTTTTTAGTTCGTAATTTTAAAATTTGAAGAATATGTCTAGAAGTGTGTGATAGAGCTAGACCATGAAAATTATATATATAAAAAAGAAATCTGCTGTGATGAGTAGAAAGTTGGCATATTGTTGTACATTTTTCACTAGATAACAGATGGGGTCTGGAAGATTGACTTTCTTGATTCTATTGGCAGAAAGTATTTTAGAGGGGTGTCATGGGGTTGAGCAAAACTGAAGTGAACTTGAAGAGATTACTTGTAACTGCACCACAACAGCAAAATCAAGCAAAGCTTATACATGTAAGTGCATATATCATTCAAGTTCGATTCTTTATAAAGCAATGATGGTTGTATTTTCTCATTTTTCTTTTCATTCTTCGAAATAGCTTGGGTGCTTTTTGTTGCATTTATGTGAGACTAGTCGTGAATATGATGAGTTTATCATATCATTGTTTTCGTTTTTTTTCTTTTTAGATATATATCAAGATATTATATTCTTGCACAGATGATTCTAGTCCTTAAAGGTTTAAACTTTCTGATCACTATGACATGCCTATACTCTAATATGGATTTTTGTAATTAATTTCATGTTTTGGTCTTTGAGTGTGGCTAAATCTGGTAATCTCATTTGGAAAAGTGTTTTTAGACCTGAATTAAATGCACAAAAAGGATGTTTGGTCATCTTGATTTCCTGAGCTATTAAGAGGTTTATTTCTGTGACTTTGATGATATGCTTTAAGAAGCTTACTTTGAAACACTAGGCTTGTGTAAAAGAAGCTAATAGGTTTCTTTGACTAACAGTAGGTCAGTAGCTATATGCTTTTGTTTTTTTGAAAAAAAATTTCTCTTCATCTTGTTGATTATTTTGCTCGAGGTTCTTAAGAATTTATAAAATGTGCTATTTAATGGAGCTCATATTATCTGTGTGGGCTGTGAGCATTTAAAAGTACGTCTTCTTTGTATTTTGGAAGGTTTAAATATTTGGGCAGCTTCGAGTGAACTAGTAGCTCCGTTGATTCACTAACACAATGGAGGATGATGGGGATTTCCATTGTCCAATCCCCATATGAATTCATCCTTAAAAAAGGCTATGTATTTTCATCCTACTTTGGGTTAATATCAGATAAAGGCATAATGCTACTGATTAAGTGGGTCTTTCCTCAAGTAATTTTATATGGACCGTTTGGAAAGAGATGAACCATTGTGCATTTGATGGACAGAGAGGACTGATGGTTAACTCTGTCCGCTTGTTAAATATACTTCCTCCTATTTTAGTTAGTGTTGGTGAGAGTGTAGTCCAGTCATAGTGTTCTAGGGGTTCACTATTGGAACTGGAGTGCACTGGTATAAACTACTTGCCTTCTCTAAGTATACATTATTTCGGACTTTAACAACAACAACAACAACAACAACAACAACAACAACAAACCCAGTGAGTTCCCACAAGTGGGGTCTGGTGAGGGTAAGATGTACGCAGGCTTTGCATACAAATTTTGTATACAATGTCGCACCCCACTTGCATGCCTTCAACACATTTTACCTGTAAAAGGTTTTGTTTGGAACAAAAGTACTTTTTTCTGGTCTCGACATGGTGATTAAGATTAGTAATACTGCAATATCACCATATCCAGGATAAACATGGCTTAGGATGACTCATCCAACTACTGTTTTTAAAAAAAAATCTGAGATAGGATAAGAGATAGAGAGTCATAGTAATACCTCCTTGTCTTCCTAAATCTTCGAATAAACATGCATCAAACTGGTTTTTTGATGTCTCTGGTAGATACTATTTGTTTCAGGAATCTGATCTTTTCCCTTTCAGTTGTATATTCTCTGACATAGTTGTTATTTGTGAAAGTTAAGTGCACGCAGCTGCAAATTGTGACATAGGTTGTTTCTATGAAAAGCTTTTCAGAAAATCATGGCATAGGCAATTGCTAATGTAGGGAATTGTGCAATTTTTGTCATCTCGATTTTTCTTTCAACAGGGATATGCATTTATTATTTCTGCTTGTTACATATTTCACAGTATGTTGCTACTTTGCGTGAACTGCTGGAGCAGGTGGCTGAAGAGAGGAATCCAGACAGATTACCAAGGTCTATATGCTTTATTCTTTTCCAATTATATAATTTGAAGAAAATTACATGTTGCTACACAAATTTCCAGCACTTTTGCCTTCCTTACCTTCCGTGATTTTTTAATAAAGTCCCTGCGTTCTGTTTCTTTAGTTGGAGTTATCGTTTAAATTTAAATGTATGCTGTCTGGCCATTTCACTCTACCTAAGTAATAAATTGGAAACCCACTCAGGATCGATTAAAAGGAAAATTACCCTCTTTCACTCTCAACTCCCCCTACCCTTCTCCAAATTTGGACATATTATATTTTTGAGTCAGTGGACAAATATCCTGCCTATAATGAAAAATCCGCATCCTGAGCATGTCTAATAGCCTAGTATTGTGACACTGGAAGTCATGATGCTGGGATTAGTATTCTTTGTGCTGACCATTTGGTGGTGTGCAGCGCCATACCACAGGAGGACAATAATTCCTTTCATGCATCCCTGGTCATTCCACAGATAACTCTACTTTTTCTTAATCTACTGCACAAGGAAAATGTTTTAAATGTTTATTAACTTTGCTTGCCGGGGTATATATTCTTAATGTTCTCTTTCTTTTCTAGTTACCAGATGCTTTTTTCCTGATGTGTGTTCAATTTTCATGTTGTTTCTCAAAACAGAGTTTCAAAAGCCAAGGTGAACGAATATGCAGAGAACATTGAAGCCATTGCTGCCAAGTTAGCTGTGCCCATGGTATGCGCAAGCTAGTTTCATTTTTTGTGATTTATCATTCCGATTCACCTTGCTTTCTTATACGAAAACATATCATATGGAGGTATTTTACAGAATATGAAAGAGCTGGCATTTTTTTTAATCAATAGGCTGTCGCTGAAGTTTAGTGCATTATTTGCGCTGTTAGTCCATAGCGCTCAGCATTTCAGACTTCACCATTCTTTTGCCTTACTGCTACTGTTGTTTCCATAACTCCGTTCTTTTGATGTCTTTGAATGTGGTTCAATCTTCTCTTCTGGAGTCTATCTTTCAACTTATATTAGATCAACTTGTATAGTCATATGCAAGTAGTCTTTCGAAAATGTTTTTGCCTCTATTCGTATGATTAACATATCAAATGATCTGCTATTGTTGTTTAACCAAATCCAGTCTGATGTGCAAACACCTGAGGAACCTGTGGCTGAGACTTCGAGCAGCGGAACTCCCAAAGTAGAAGACAGTGTGAGTTCTGCTTCTGAAGGACTGAGAAGAAGAGTCGGGTACCTGCATGGCTCTTTTGTCATTTATCGCCATTGTAATATGCCGTATATCATTATCTCGCTTGAACGTGATTTTCTTTTTGAGTGAAACAGGGTCCATTCAAACAATGAGGAGAGATCTCGAGACTCCATTGATTCTGGTCAATCAGCTGCAGTCAAACTGGATGCTGCTGCACGGACACATATTGAGAAGCACAGGTGCTCTATCTGTACTTCTTTTCCTTATTGATACTTATAGACGGTTTTTATGTGTTGGCATCTGTTCCACCAAAGGATTTCTGGTGTGTATTTGTTCCTGTAAAGAAGCAGCTTTCCATGTGTGATTAAAAGTGTCGGTGGATATGCGCTCTTCTTTACTTATTAGAAAAAATAGTTGATATGCTATTAAATATAACCAGAAAAGTTCCTGTATAAAGAAGCATGATAATCCTTTCTTTTAGGATACTCCATATCCTTTTTTTTTTTCTCTCTCTTTTATTTACTAAGTAGAAGAGATGGAGCACACCGAGTAAGCCTTTATGAGCTATGTACAATTCTGTCACTTTGTTGGCCTATCAGGTATATGCTGTATGGCTAACAGCTTGCCTTTCTGAAGTTCTCATGGTTGGCAGTTTTGACATTCTAGTTAAGGTAGCATTTCAAATTGATTGAGCTGAAGAGAAGCTTCTTCTAGCTGACTGTTCATCTTCATTTGTGTAAGTTTTAGAATTTCTTTTTGTGCTTTGAGTGCTCTGAAATTGCATCAATTTGACATACTAAACTAATCTTAGCTCTGAGGTTATATGCACCCCAATTCCCAGGTATGTTTGATGGACTTGGCTACACAGGCAGTTTCTTTTGCTAATTTATAGTGTATTTTGAAGGATCCACGTGAAATACCCACATTCGCAGTACGCACTGTTTGACACACACATTTCTGTCACAATAAGTAAATAAATAAATGATCAATGCAGTATAGAGTCTATCAAGCTCCAATTCCTTTTGCTTAAACTATAGTTGGAGTCTTCAAACTGATGGTTTGACAATTGCCTTTCATTAAAGGTGGGGGCTGCTCTGAAATCTGGCTTGATCAACATCATAGGAAGGAACTTTAATGCTTCTTTCATTGAGTTAATGCAAAAAAGAAAGGGCGTTGCAATTAGAAGATTACAATCCATAAGTTTTATATATGTTTTATTGATAACATACTAACAAAGCTAGTTGAAAGGTTGAAATTAGCATTTACTAAATTAGTCTGATTCTCAATATGCTTTTGAGAATGGAGGCAGATAATAGACTTACAGCTGCATTTTGCTGCTACGTATATGTTTGTCCAGTCTTCTTCCATTGTAGGAGAAAAGTTACAAGAGAAATTAATCATTTATTTGTGCAACTTTTCTTTTCTCTGGAGAGGGGTGAGGGTAGTTAGAGAGTCTCCTGATCAATTATTCAGATATTCTCACTTTTGCAGGAAACTTCAGGAGGACTTGACTGATGAAATGGTTGTTTTAGCACGGCAGCTCAAAGAGAGTAGTCTCGTGATGAATCAATCCATCAAAAACACTGAGAAAGTAAGTTTTATACTCCATTTCTTTCCACCCTGCTTAACTTGTTGGGAACTATCTCAGCAATTTTTGCTTCGAGATGATTTTGCTGTCTCCAAATCATTTAAACTATTTTGCCTGAAGGAGGCAATTGAGGCTATTCGGTAGCTGATACCATCTTTTCTGGCACACAACATTATTTATTAGTCTTAACTCTGGCATTACTACACGTTTGATGATTTTTTACTAGTTCTGTGTGAAATAAGAAATGGAATACTTCAGTGTTCAATCTCTTTGGATTCACTTGGATTCTGAGTTATCTTGTCCAGTTATAATCTTTTCCTTTTGTCTCTTATTAAACTTGGTCACTTTGTGTATGTTGGCCTTAGTTGTTGTCACATATAATGTGGATGCAGATACTTGATTCAACTGAGAAAGCAGTTGAGCATAGCCTAGCAAGTACAGGGCATGCAACTTCCAGGGCTATGGATGTGTATTCCCGAAGCTTCAAGACTACATGCTTCCAATGGCTTTTGATCTTTGTGATGACATTAGTCTTTGTCATGGTTGTATTACTTATTCGAGTGACTTAGCAGTCGCCCTTTGTTAGTGGAGATTTGACAAAATGCTTGGTTTTTTTGTTATCTTGTATAGTACTAGAGGAACCTTATCAGTAAAATGCTATCTGTAATTTTAGTTTAACAAAGTTAAAGTTGTTTTGGGGGAGTATT
>MCJB01040756.1:44364-58173 GCA_002018475.1 Nicotiana obtusifolia | reverse complement strand
CCCCCCCCCCCCCCCCCCCCTCTCTCTCAGTAATGTTGGAATTGTTTTAAAAAATTTAATGTGCAAATCTTTAATTTTGAGAAAGGTAATAATTATTCATCAGCACAAAGAAAGTGCTGGCAGCCATTTTTACTGGGTGGGAACTGGAAACAGAGAGAGTAACAAAAGCTAGTTATGGGTTTTGCGGAAAATTAAAAATTAGACTTCTCAAAAGAAAATTAGAATAGGTGAGCTTAATCCTTCAAACTTTGGCTTCACATCTTTTTGGACCAAGTTTGATCTGGATGCTGTCCAAGTATACAATGATGCACACTGGAGGAAACACATCCAGATTATGCCACTTTGGATCACGCTTGGAAACACCCCACCCCAAACACATTAAAGAAAATAAAAATGTTGTTGCCAAAATAGGATTAGTGGCTCCCATTAAATCTAGATCAAGAAAATTCCCTGACAGGCACTCATACAGTTTCCACTTCTTTCTTTCTTTCTTTTTTCTTTTCCTTTTTTCTGAGTTTTGATAATAGTGGTGATATTTGTACATCAGTAGAAAATAGAGAAAATTTATTCTGTTGGAGAACCTATATGATTGAATTTTGGAATGAAATGGTTTCAAACAAAGTGAAATGGATAATCGGTAAATACTCAACTGTAGTTGTTGATAACGGTGGTATCAGGGCTAGCTTGTGCACCTCGACTAGTTTATCGGCTGCCTACTACCTTCCACCAGCGTAATCACCGAGTAACTCCAATCTGTAAGGTTTTGACAAATGAGAAGGCTTACCTAGTGTTCTTTCGGTTGGATACGGAACCTTAGTTCCAAGATTGTTACTCCAGTTCCTCTACTGTTAGGCCACTTCCTTGGGGCCTAAACTCATATACAGGTCCTCTGACCCAGCTATGAGAAAAGAGGTTCTATATGGCAGTAAACCTGTGAGTTTGTGAAACTTGCAATTTAGATGTTTCTGTGGAAAACATTAAACTACAGATTTTGAATTTTTCTTATAAACTGGGTTGGTAGTTAAAGATAGCATCATGATCCAAAATTCAATTGGTTACTGAATGTCAATTCTTGTTGGCTATGACCCATTTTACAAATATAAATCTGTCTCTATGAGTTTTAGTTTATCTATTCACTTCCTTAAATACACCGTCCACAAGATCTCAAAGTTCTCAAGGCATTAGCATTATATCGGAATTGATAATCTAAATAACAGTTTTTTCACTGGAAAAGCATCATTACTGATACGTTACTAATGCTGTTTCAGGAAGCACAAACATATGCACAGGAGAATGGCCTTTTTTTCATGGAAACATCTGCAAAAACTGCATCTAATGTTAATGACATTTTCTATGAAATAGGTAAATACTTGCATTCATTTTCTGTGTTATGGGCTGCCAGCTTTTGTGGTAAAAGGTCATTTGCGTATGAAGTCAGTGTTCTGCTCTTTGTTGGCTATGCATATCATTATCGTGTGCTATCGGTTTTGAACCACTACTTATATGCATTTTGTATGACATGATGTTACTGGGAACAAAATTGAGTAAGTACTTTGATACATTTAATAAAGTAGAGGAAAAGAAATTATTAATTGGTCTAGAAGATTGTTTATGATGAGGAAGTCACTGGATAATGCTTGTAAAATGTGTTTTTAGTAATTTTCAGTTATTGGGTCTTTAGATTAGATAGATGTGTTCATTGGAAACAATTAATAATACTATGTTTGGGTGCCATGTTCGTCCACTTATTAGAAACCTTGTATTGTTTATGTTGCAATTGACATGCTGATGCGGAATAATAATACATGTTGCAGTAATACACATAAAAGAAGTAACAAAATGCCTTTTAGGTTGTTAGTTGTTTAGTTAATCACCTCTTACCTATTATCTCTCATTTGTTTTTACTAATGTTTATAGTATTTTATTTAGTTATGAGAAGAGTTACTTTTTGGAGAGCACAGTGTTATTCATTCATCCATATTTTAGTAAATCACATATTTCTTTTAGTTAGTATTCCAGTATATCTAAATCTTCCTCTTCCTCTTAGCGATGTTCTTAATTTGATGTATTATAAAATGGATTCCTATGAGTTTTATATAATTAACAATATTACACTAATTATTTTTATTCAAATATGATGATAAACCCAATACTAGAGTGTAAAAAGGGATTTAATATAGGTTGAGGATATTATTGGTAACAAATCTCTGTTTGATTTAAGAACAGACACGTTTATATGATACTACATATCCAGATTTTAATACAATGAACCAAAACTCCAATGACAAATACACTTTGAACTTCCAAGGTGTAGTGGGTTGTTGATCTTACCTATTAAATATCTCTGTAATACAATGTCCAAGTTGAATTTTGTTTTGTGTTCGACTTGTGCATATAACTGGGGACTTGTTATTTTTATCAATCTGAATAGTTCTTAAACTGTTTATTCACTTGCAGCAAAGAGACTGCCTCGGCTTCAGCCAGCACAAAGTCCATCTGGGATGGTTCTTATGGATAGGCCTGCTCAAACACCGGCTAGTGCTTCTTGTTGCTCTTAAATGTCTATTAGTGCTTCTCATTACAATGCTATTTTTTGTTTAATGTGTTTGTGCTGATTGTTAAAGAGTTTGTTGTGCCATTTGTCCATCATTGTACAGCTATTTCATGAAAAATTCTTCTAGATGATTGACTCTTTTCTATGAATTCTCCTTATGTAATGAGATTCTATATATATATATATATATATATATATATATGACATGCTTCAGTATGCTATTAAACAATATATAATAATATGTGCTCTTTCTTGTGGGTTCCAATTCTAATGAATTAGGATCATTAGTTGGGTCGCCCATGTGTAGTACAAGATGAAGCTAATTTACAACTCCTGTAATAGTATATAATGGTTTCCAATAGCTATAATATATAGCAAGTAGAGTAATTGCTCAAGTTGGTGCGTATTACGTTAAACTATAGTGAGGTGTAATTGTTTTGGTTAGTAAAATACTAGCTATAGTTTGAGACTTTGAGTCCTCTCGTGCATGAGCATCTTTTTTTGGAGGAAATGACTTTGGGGGTAAGTTATCTTTTTGAAGACTACCTTACTCGGTGGAAACATTTTCATGTACAAAAACTGCAAAAGAAAGCTGAGTAGCTGACCTTTGATCTGGTGCCAAAGCTAGTGCCCCAAAATCAGACTGAGATCCCAAGAGATGTCTTCCTATACCAACTTTGACCCTAGTCTGGCCACTATGAAAGATTAAACATTGTTAAAAACGAGATGTCAAACAAGAAGTTAGTTTTTTCTTTCATTTTCTGGTTTCACCTGTCTACGGCAGAGCAGTTTACTGCTTGTCTCACTGTGGTGAGTCCTGCTGGTGATCAGGCGTTTGGACATAAGAATTGTGAAATTTCGAAAAAAGTGAATTTTTTTTTCAAAGTTGAAAATGGTATTGGAAAATTAGATTTGTGTTTGGACATAAATATAATTTGGAGTTGTTTTTGAATTTTTTTGAGTGCTTTCAAGTGAATTTTGAAAAATAATTTTTTGGAGTTTTTCAAATTTCAAATTTTTTTCAAAATTTAACTTCAAGTGAAATTTGAAATTTTTATGGCTAAGAAAAAAGTAAAAAGAAATTCGGAAAAAAAGAATATTTTTTTATGGCCAAATGGGCCCGTAAATCAGCCATTATCGATGATATCACTTGGTCGAGCCGTCCTAGTCTTGACCAAGCTATAATCACATATACACCAACCTCGTATCACTATTTAGTATTCAGGCCATTAGTTAGTAACTTGGGATGGAAATAATAGTTGTTGGTTCGATTGAAGGGTAACAGTCGTTGTTGTATTGGAGCAACCATCAGTCAGCTATCAGTAATCGATATTGTTGAGCTAATCAATCTGAATTCTAGAACTCGAGAACCACTGTTTGTTCTGGATTATGTGAATTCTTTTCTATTATATGCATAATATTAATCACTTTCACTGAAATATAATAGAATAGCACCAACTACGCTAAAGAGACTGATTAAGTTAAGTTTAAGAACAAACCTTATGAAAATGGAAAACTGGAAATTCTAAAAAGATTATATCAGAATACGACCTCAAAATCGCCGAAAATCAAAGAAGGTTCTAATAATAAAACGATACAAACAAATTCTACTAGCCTCCGTTTTACTTTTCTCAAGGTGACTTTATAATATCTGTTCTATTCCTTAACAAAAAGATATTCATTCGTCATCTGTCCTGTGAAAGGCTAAAGAGATCTACTTTTAATAATTTTCTTCTTAATAACCGTTCAAAGCCAAAACAAGATGCCTTTGATATTTACAAGAGCTATAATAGTGTTTGAATCTCCTTAATATAAGAGGATCACATCAATCGTTTTCTATCATGTGACACACATAATCCTATACTTATTATTTATCATCATTGCTAAGTTATAAAACTGAAGCAAATCTTACAGTGATAAGGATCCAAGGTTTTGATCCCATCTTTGCAGCAATACAATCATTAGTTACATCTAAAATATTAAAAATCATCATTTCCCCGTAAAGAAAAAATCATGTGAACTAATTCTTTTCTTAAAAGAAAAAGAACAAGAAGATACATTTAATTTCAATATGCATGCTTCTTTATTTCCAAGCAACTAGCTAGAATATACATCCAGCTCAATCCTTCGGATTGAAAGAGAATCATTTTGCTTGTGCCTTTTTAATATAAGAGAACTTTCTTCATCAATACATAAACGCATCATTTAAAAAAAAAAAAAAAAAAAAAGCCCCACTAAATTCAAAATCACAATTTCAAGCTGAGATCGATATAGTGTCTTTTTGGACAAAAGCAGGTAGCAGATCGAAAATTTTCATTATTTATTTCTTGTGAAGTCCTTGAGAAGCTGCAGCTGAGGCACAATCAGTGTTTTGAAACCCAATCCTTTCCTTCTCCAAGTCATACACAACTTCCACGTTTTGCTGTTGGAAGCTTCCAAAAATCCCAGCTGGCCCCTCTTTAGAATCTTCCATGCTTTGGAACAACAAGCATTTCACCACCGTTGAGTTTCTTGGTGCACCCATGGCATAGAAGTTATTCCCATTGGGCAAAACAAGGCTCACATTGTTCAAGAAATGGAACGTAATTGAAGGGAAATCATCGGTAACTAGAGTATTAATGTTGTTATTAGGGCATGTGAGTCTATAACAAAGATCAAATCCTGTTTGTGCCTCGACTTCCTTTGCTCGTTGGTAATTTATTGATGATTGAAGGGCGGTGAGAAGATTCGAGTAGAATGGCTCGGGTAGGTGTGTGTAAGTGGTTCCGGAATCAATCAACATTCCTCCATTGCCTACAGAATCAAATTCTCTCAAGGTTAAGGGTACTTGTGTAGTGGCACCACCATTCCCCACAGTTATAGCCTCTAAGCCAATGTAATAGAAGTTAGGGTACATAGGGCTTTTCAACATAGGAGTAAATTGGAAATTTTCTTTAGAAGAAATGGCTTGTTCACCTACAACTAGAGGGCTAGACATATTAGGGTTATTTGCAAACTTGAAAGGCAAGAAGCAATGTGAAAAACCCTTTTGAAGAAACCCTAACTGAGAAGGTAACGAAAGTGGACCTTTCCCAAACCCTACAATCCCAATAGGCTCTCTATAGGTTGTTCCAACACATCCAAATACAAACTTTTGGACTTCCCTAATATTAGAATCAGGGTTTGAATGTACTCTTAGGGTATCCCTAGTTAAGGTTCCAGTTACAACACCTTCACCATAGGTGTAAGCAAAAGAAGGACATGGCCTTGAGCAAGTGCCTTTAAGTAGGCTACTTAAAGAGCACCCGGCCACTGTGCATTGATCGAAAGGGTTATCAGAGCTATGGATATTAATACAAGAGTGACTATCACAAAAATCCCTAGAGGCAGAAGATGAAAATGAAGCAGAGAAGCTTGACATTAGCTTGTGATTCTTATAGTCATCACAATCTATACAATCAAAGGATAGGTTTCCACAAGGTACCCAAGTAAGGTCACTCCCTGTATCCATATATACTTGGATAATTTGAGGGGGTGTTCCCAAATTCAAAGTTATCAAATAACCATCTCTTACTTCTCTCAATGGCTCCATTATGTCGTCCAATGTCTCTGAGGTTTTTTCCATTGAGTTGTACGAAGACTTAGGAATCGAAAGGCTATTTTTAGAACGAGTTAAACTTAACACCAAGGAAGAAGAAGGGTTTTTTTCCTTAGCATAGCATCGGTTGAAATGAAGCAATGCACTAGAAAGAAAGAAGAAGATTAAAAAGCAAGTTGAGAGGCAGAAAGGTTTTGTCATTTTCCTTTAAAATGATTTCTTCACATGAAATAAGGCAAAGGGGAAGCCGGTATTTATATAGTGTTAATGGTGGAAACTAGGGTTTCCGAACTTCTACTTAGGCTTTTCTGTGCTAACAGATGTTGCATGGTGAAGAATGATTAATTTTTTTTTTTTTTTTTGTTGGTACATTTATAGACTTATAGTAGTTCAATATTTTTGTGTTAGGAAAGAAAATAAGAAAGTGTACAGAAGATTCTTATTCCACAAATATTTTAAGTTCAATATTTGTTTTTTTTCTTCAGATGTTTGCGGCAGTGAAAATCAGGACTTAGCTTTGCATGGCTAATTATACTCATTCTACAAAGGGATAATAGGCGGCATTACCAGAATGGATCGATTCCGTACGGTACCAATGTATTGAAAAATTGCTAGGCGTGCTGTTATTTTATTTCCATCAATTATTATTGGTAGTGTCATTTTTATTTGGGACAGTAATTATTATCATTAATTGTTAATAAAGTGGAGGGTATCATGTTTGAGTCCAGAGGCTGCCTTGTGGAAGCAAATGAGATGGACGAGTGGTTGGCACGAGCAGTGCACGTGGAAATGCACACAAAAAATGCTATTAACAAATCGTTTTGCTAATTCATAGCAGATGATGACGCGAGAAGCTGCGCATCTGACAGAGATTTATATGAGATTTGGACATTGTAGGTATGGATTTCAAAAGTAGGTGCACGAATTCACAAAATATAGTAACTACCAAGTTAGAGCTAGTTCAGGGGGTCGGTCAGTTGAACCCACGGAAGCACGTGTGTATAGGATAAAATATGACATGACATGTGATTGTCTAAAAGGAGGACACGTGAAATTTAAGATGGAGATGGTCGAAGATCGGACACAACCTTTTCGCTTGTCATCGGAAAGGATAACGTTCATAAAGATACAGTAAATGCTTTGTGCCCCATAGCATTTAATAAGGAATATTCTGCAGCATTAAGAGCGATGGTCCGTTACAGAAAATTTGACATTTATGTTCATCGTTACGTCTTCATCAATGACCCTCATAATTGACATTAAAGGAGGACATGATTCTAGGACTTCCTTCCCTAGACATAGCTATAAATAGTGAGCTCAATTATCATTGTAAGGGACACAAATTTTCTTGGTAGACTTACACTCTATTCTATACAAAGCTTTATATAATTTTACTTTCTTGCTTTTGATCTCATCATCGCTGTGCCCGGAAGCACTGTCCCGGAATTATCATCTCTGTTGTTTTCATCTATTATTCAAGGCTAAGTATTACACATTTCTTCAATTATTGTATTATTTCGGGATCAAATTAATTCACTTATCTAGAAACCACGTATAAATTCAATTGTACCGTTTTACAGGTAAATAGGTCGGCGCCCACCGTGGGGCCTAGACAGCCGTGCAATTAAATTGATCCTTTCCTTTTTTACTAACGCGATTTGATTATTTTGTCAAAAATCATAAAAAATGGCAGATAACACTGTTAACGACAAGCACAACCCTGAATTCAAGGGGATCATCCTCATTTCGAGGATTCAATCAGTGACACCCACAATGAAGATAATGACACCACGCCAGTGCATGACAGGCAGTACCCTCGACAGGTTCGGGATACAACTCCCGATGATGCTGATGAGGAACATGTCATGGATGCAATGAGGGTCCTGCGAGAACAACAGGAAATCATTCTAGGCCATCTCACGCGACATGACTAGGTTATGAAGGAACTGAAACAGGCAATATCGGGGGCTTTGAATAATGCAAACAGGTGAGATCCAATTCCTCTCGTTGTTCCCACAGACCGAACAACGCAGAGAGTCGATAACAACACTCCCAGGGGTAAAGTTGGCTCCGACGGGGCTGGGGGAGCAGATCCTGTCTCAACAACGAAAACGATCTATTCAAGAATGAACTTTTACGGTTCATGAGGGAAGTGAACGCCCGCATGGACCAAATACCGGGCGGGCCACCACTATTGAAAGGCCCAAACTCAAAGAAGTATGTTCAATTACCATACAAGCCGAGTGCGACACCCGAACTAATCCCGAAGTGGTTCAAAATGCCTGAAATTCCAAAGTATGACGGAACTTCAGATCTACAGGAGCATATTATTACCTACACAACGGCGGTGAAAGGAAATGATTTAGATCCTCACGAAATTGAATATGTATTGCTAAAGAAATTTTGAGAAACTCTCACGAGGGGAGCTCTAACGTGGTATTTATTACCCGAGCATTCCACAGATTCCTTCGATATGCTCGCAGATTCTTTCATTAAGGCTCATGCCGGGGCCAGAAAAGTGCAAGCACGGAAGGCCGACATATTCAGGATCGCACAGGAAGAATCTGAATTATTGTGAGAGTTTGTTACTCGATTCCAGAAAGAAAGAATGTTGCTCACGGCCGTCCGGGATGAATGGGCAGCTGAAGCATTTACCAAAGGGTTGAATCCAAGAAGTTCAGACGCTTCCCGGAAGCTGAAGGAGAGCCTGCTTGAGTTTCAAGCAACAACTTGGGCAGATGTACATAACCGGTACGATTCAAAGATAAGGATCGAAGATGACTATGTTGGTTCTACATCTTCGGCCAAAGTACGAGAGAAAAGCAGAGAAAAATCAAAGGATGACTACGACACGGATAGAAGGACTTCGAGGGGCTGGTTTTTGCCCTAAGAGTGGATCGAAGGCCGTGGTAGAAACTTTCGGGCAACAAACAAGTCCATCGCTAACAGAGGGACCGATCGTGGTCGAAACAATAGATTACTCTAGGATCAAGAGACGTCGGGATCTCAGGATCTTTCTTACCCCAATATCGGAATATATCTTCAACGTCAGTATAGTGGAGTTGGTGTCAACCATGAGAAACATTAAAGATGCACGATTCTCGAGATTGATGAGATCTGATTCCAGCCAGAGAGATACCAACTTATGGTGTGAGTACCATGGGATGAACGGTCACCAGACAGGGGACTGCCGACACCTCCGAGAGGAGGTGGCAATATTATTGAAGAGTGGTCACCTTAGAGAATTCTTGAGTGACCGAGCTAAGAACAACTATAACGCCGAACTTCCGAAAGCAGAAAAAGAACCCCCACGCCAAACGATCAATATGATCTTGGGGGGGAATGAGATTAACGGGGTCACCTTTTCGGCAACAAAGAAAATGAAAGTATAAATAACTCATAGTAAAAACTTCCGGGAAGACGATATCACTTTCACGAAGGAGGAAGCGGACGGATTGTTGTTACCACAGAATGACGCACTGGTAATTTCTTTAAATATGTTAGATTTAAAGATTAAACGTGTTCTAGTAGATCCAGGAAGTTCAGCTAATATCATACAATAGAGAGTACTGGAGCAAACTAAACTCACCGGAAGCATTATTCCGGCAACAAAGCTCCTCGCTGGATTCAACCTTGCAAGTGTGACGACCCGAGAAGAGATTTTGTTGCTCACAAATGCTGAAGGAGTAATGAAAACAACTCTCTTCGAAGTAGTAGATGGTGAAATGGGATACAACATTATCCTGGGAAGGCCATGGTTACACGAAATGAAAATTGTACCATCAACTTGCTGAAGTTTCCAACACCCGAAGGAATCAAGCAGATAAGAGGTGATCTACCGACAACAAGAGAGATGAATGCAATCTCAGTTTCCAGTAGCAAAGGGAAGGAACACATGGAATAGTAATTACAGGAATCGGCACCTATTTCCAAACTAGGAGTTAGCTCGGAAATAGAGTTGTCAGAACAATATCAGGTGTAAGATATTTCCAAGTTCCAGAAGAGACAGACGCAACGAAGTCCATGGTGGAGGAACTAGAGCAAGTTGCATTATTCAAGGAATTCCTAGAAAGAAAATTCCATTCACCCAGAGCTCAGGTATGTTTTTTATTGAATTCCTTAAACTTAGTGCTGATCGTTTTGCATGGTCGCACGAGGACATGACAGGTATCCCGACGGAAATAGCCGTGCACAAGTCGAGTTTGGATCCCAACATACCTCCGGTAAGGTAGAAGAAACCCCCTATTGCCAAGGCCAGGAATAAATTTGTCAAAGAAGAGGTAACCCGCTTGCTTAAAATTGGTTCGGTCAGAGAGGTAAGATATCCCGGCTGGCTAGCCAATGTAGTAGTAGTTCGTAAGAAGAATAATAAATTTCAAAAGTGTGTGGACTATAAATATTTTAATAAGGCATGCCCGAAAGACTCTTTCCCACTGCCAAATATCGATCAAATGATTGATGCCACGGCTGAGCACGAGCTGATGAGTTTCCTTGATGCTTATTTCGGGTACAACTAGATTAAGATGAACCCGGAAGATCAGGAAAAAACTTCGTTTATAACAAATTTCAGTACATATTGTTACAATGTAATGCCCTTCGGGTTGAAAAACGCCGGAATCACTTACCAACGACTCGTAAAGAAGATATTTGAAAAACAAATAGGAAAGACCATGGAAGTTTATATAGACGATATGCTCGTTAAGTCTTTGAATACAGGTGACCACCTTAAGCATTTACAAGAAACAATCGACATCCTGAGGAAGCATAACATGAAACTTAACCCCCGAGAAATGCACTTTCGGGGTCAGTTCTGGTAAGTTCCTGGGGTTTCTGGTCTCACAAAGGGGAATTGAGGTAAACTCCGACAAAATCAAGGCCATAGACTATATCTCGGATCAATTGTCAAATGTAAAGGAATCCAAAGACTCACAAGAAGGTTAGCTGCTTTGAGCAGGTTCATTTCCCGGTCGTCGGAAAAATGTCATCACTTCTTCACATTTCTCAAAGAAGAATAATTTCGAATGGACACCGGAGAGCTGGTAGGCTTTGAGGGACCTGAATAAGTACTTATCAAGCCCTCAATTGCTCTCGAAACCAAAAGAAGGTGAAACATTTCTAGTCTACCTCGCGATTTCAGAAGTTGCGGTAAGTGGGGTTTTAGTCCGGGAGGACGAAGTCATGCAATTTCCCATTTATTACGTTAGCAAAATTTTAACGGGAGTAGAAACTCGCTACCCACATTTGGAACAGCTGGCCTTACCTTTCGTAGTCGCAGCTCGAAAGTTGAGGCCCTACTTCCAAAACCACCCGATAGCTGTGGTGATTACTTTCCCTTTGTAGAATATCCTCCAAAAATTCGAGCTCTTGGGTAGATTGGCCAAATGGGCCGTTAAAATGAGTGAATTCGACATAGAATATAAACCAAGGACTGCAATTAAGTCACAAGTCTTGACTGACTTCGTGGTCGATTTTAGTCGGGGACTACTACCTCTTGCAACCAAGGAGGCAGTAATGGTGTCGGAATCAACATCGGGGGTTTGGACCTTATTTATGGACGGAGCTTCGAACATAGAAGGGTTCGCACTCGGAATAGTCTTAACCATGCCTTCGGAGGAAACCTTAAGGCAGGCCATCAGAATAATCCCTTTAACTAACAATGAAGCAGAGTATGAAGCTTTGATTGCAGGGCTCGAATTGGCCCGGGGACTTGATTCCGAGGTTATCGAAATCAAATGTGACTCACAGTTGGTGGTAAATCAGGTTTACAGGATCTTTGATACCAAAGAAGAACTTATGCAACAATACGTGGTAAAGGTCCAGGCTCTTTTGGCACAATTCCGGGAGTGGTCAATCACTCATATCCCGAGGGAGGATAACGCAGAAGCGGATGTATTAGCAAACTTAGGATCATCAACGAAAATAAAGGGATCGGAGTCCGAAATGGTGGTACAACTGATGAGCTCAGTCCTGGATACGGATGATTACTATGAGGTGAATTCGGCTAGTCTGGTCTGGGACTGGAGAATGAAATAATCAACTACCTCGAGCACGGAAAGTTTCCCGACGATCCCAAAGCATCACGAGCATTACGCACCAAAGCTGCACGGTATAGCTTCAGGAAGGGCCAATTATATAGAAAATCATTCCAAGGCCCACTGGCCCGGTGTTTAGGAGTGTCAGAAGCTGACTATGTCCAATGAGAGAAATCCACGAAGGGATATGCGGCAATCACTCAGGCGCAGAGTCTTTGGTGCTGAAATTGGTACGAATAGGATATTATTGGCTTCGCATAGAACAAGACGCCAAAGATTTCGTATGAAAATGTGATAAGTTCCAATGCTACAGATCACTAGTACATTAACCGTCAGAACCTTTACATTCAGTTTTGTCCCCATGGCCGTTCATGAAATAGGGGATGGACATCGTCGGTCCGCTGCCACTAGCTCCCGAAAAGGTAAGGTTTCTTTTAATTTTGACTGATTATTTTTCTTAACGGGTGGATGCAGGTTCTTATCAAAAAATCGGAGAACGTGAAGTGGTCAATTTCCTTGTGGGAAAATATAATTTGCAGGTTCAGAATACCAAAAGAGATAGCATGCGACAATGGGCCATAGTTTATCGGTGCAAAAGTTACAAAGTTCCTCAGACTTGAAAATAAAGAGGATCACATATTCTCCTTATCATCTGAGCGAAAATGGTCAAGAGGAGTCAACGAACAAAGTGATTATTCAAAACCTCAAGAAAAGGTTGGAAGAGCAAAAGGCAAATGGCCCAAAGAATTGCTCGGAGTTCTATGGGCCTACCGAACAGTCGAGCACAAGAGAAACTCCTTTTTTCCTTGTTACGGTGCTGAAGCCCAAATCCCGGTAGAAGTGGGCGAACCCTCTTTGAGATATTCTCAGATAAATGAAGAATCGAACGACCAAGCAATGCTAATCAACTTGGAACTGCTCGAGGAACGCAGGGACTTAGTGCATGTAAGGATGGCAGCTCAAAGGCAAAGAATAGAGCATTATTATAATCGAAGAGGCAACTTCCGTTATTTCAAAATGGTAGACTTGGTTCTAAGGAAAGTAACCTAAAATACCCGGGAGCTCAACACGAGGAAGCTAGGTCCAACGCGGGAAGGTCCCTACCAGATTTCAGCTATCACTGGGAAAGGTTCATACGAGTTGGAGAGCCAGAATGGAGACAAGTTGCCCAGCAACTGGAACATGGCACACCTCAAAAGATATTATTGCTGATGAACATTATTCAAACAGAAAGTATGTGCTGCAATATTTTTCCCATCGTTCAATTTTTACCCCAATTGGCTTTTTCTGGCAAGGTTTTTAATGAGGCAGCGACAGAAAGCATACTACGAAGACAACAACAATAAGACCTTTGATAACAAGGCAAATAAACAAGCTTCCACTCGGGGATGATTAGATAATCTTTGGTTCGATAGCGAATTCCCACTAGGAAGTTAAGTTTGCTATCGAACAAGGGTTACCCGACCGTTCACGAGCACAAACCACTAGAGAACTGTTAGGTATTCTTTTGCTCGATAGCATGGATTCCGAAGGGGAAGTAAGATATGTTGCCGAGTGAATGATTACTTAGCAATTCATTGGTGGAACCTTCAAAGATACAAGACTTCCAGTGTTCGAATTCGAACTCTCCGCATTCGAACACTTGG
>MCJB01040756.1:761-44344 GCA_002018475.1 Nicotiana obtusifolia | reverse complement strand
GGGGGGGGGGGGGGATGATATAAGGATACAACAACAATGAATTCCACGTCAACTGGGGAACGAAAATCCGAAAACAAAATGCATCATGGAGACCGGGGACTGCGCAGCCGGCCCCGTAGAAACAAGTTGTACAAGATAGCCTCAAGTAATGGCAATTTCTTTTCTGCATAGCAAGATGCTTATATATTTTTTGCAATAGAAGGAATAAAATAAAATCCTTTTTCTTATTATCTTGTTTCTTATCTGAACGATGAGCTAACTTTGTCATTTGAAAGTTAAACAAGTACTTCAAATGTTAGTGCCGTAATGAACAGGAGACGTCCTCTTTAAGAGCACCGTAAACATAAGAGGGACCTCTCTTGTAAAAAACCTCACGTTAAAGAGTTGGTTTCGGAAGAATCAATGCCGGAAATATAAAATGCCATCGGGGAAAAATACACCCAAAGCCGCATATGTAAAGGACGCAAAAAGCAAACTTGCGCAAATATTCATAGAAACCCTCATGTAAAAGGGATAATACTCGGAACCAAAATGCTTCTAAGAAAAGGCATCCGAGACTACACATAGTAAAGCACAAATAAAACAACATGCGCAGAATGCTTGAGCGAGTGCAAAAGTTAAAGACTTGCATAGATATTCAAACGAAAGCAAGACTTAAACGGTACTTGAGCAAAAAATATGTCTTTATTTACAAGAACGGGCCAAAATGATAAAAGTACAAAATGAGAAAAGAAAGAAAAAGCTGAACTGCAACGCCTCCGGAACTAGGAGGAAGAGAAGTATCCGCATCCCCAGGAAATGCAGGTGGTTCCACCGATGGCTCAACGTTTTCCCCAATTTGGTCTTCGACATCATCCCCTTATGATTCCTCTTCAGTTTCCGAAAACTCAGAACCAGAATTAGAAGACCTTGGAGCATCATACTACGCCGGGAGTCAATTTTTTGCAGCCAACTCAAGCTCTCGGGCCTTAGCAATTTCGGCATCAACGTCAATGATTCCAGCTTTGGCCTCTTCTGAGGTTTTTCTCCTCATGCTATACATGGAATAAGTTTTTTCAACAATGAGGGAAGCCGCTCAGTGCTTGAGTTCTTCTTTGAGTTGAGTAACCTCGGCAAAAAGGCTTTTGCGGGCCGACCTAGCAGATTTAAGGCTGACATCGAGCTCGCGGACAGTTGAACTAAAGAGCCTATTATGCTCGATAGCTTTCCTGTACTTCTCTTCTAGCTGAGCATGTTTCGCCCACCCGAGTTGAGTAACCTCGGCAGAAAGGTTTTCCTTGGAGGACCTAACATATTTAAGGCTGACATCGAGCTTGCGGACAGTTGAACTAAAGAGCCTGTTATGCTCGATAGTTTTCCTAAAATTTTGTTCTAGCTGGGTATGTTTCGCCCCTACAGTAGCAAGCTCTTCACTTTTGGAGTTTAAGGCTGCTTCCGAGTTAATCACTCTTTCAGCGGAGGCAGCCTCATGATCGGTTGCAGCAAGAACGGCATTCTGGACTGCCGCCCATTTGGCCTTGGCTTCTTTAAATCTAACCCTCAGCGGCCCGATTTCTTGGCTAAAGGTTACCACTTCCTGCTCGCTTTGCTACAAATGAGCCTCTAAAACAACGGCCTCAGTAGCTTTGGTTTCCAGTTCCGAGAGGCGGAGAACAGTTTGGGCCCGTTCCGCCAAAAGCTGATCCCGTTCAGAAGTAAGTTCTTCCTTCTCACGAATCAAGATTTGAAGGCCCTCAGAAGCAAGAAAGTTTTCCTACAAAAAAAGAAGAGGTAAAATTTAGAATACATTCATTCAAAAGTAGAAGAAATAACAGAGGAAGAAAGGAACGTACCACTGCGGCATTATGCATAGCGTTGTTCAACAAACTCTCCCGAGAGTGCCTAAATCTTTTCCCACTCTTTTTCTGAAGCCAAAGGCTTCAGGTAATTAGCAAGTTCCACCGGCCGGGATAACAAGTTGCACTCGGTAGAGACTGAAAGAGTAATGTTCCTCCTCCTTTGTGGATCTTCAGAAGGGGCAGCATAATTTTGCCCCAAATTCCCATGAACTGAGGACTATGGAAGAGGAACTCCTTCTTCATGGTCAGGTGCGACCGATGGAGATGATGGAGCAACCGTTGGTAGAAGAGTGGATGAAGATGGAAGTGATGTAGCAGTTGCTGGTGTTGGTAAAGATGGAGATAAAGCTGATGGAGTTGAAAAGTGAGAAGCAGTTGCATCAACTGTAGTGCTCGCTGTTTGATACTCGCCAACCAAAGACGGCAAGGAACCGGTACTCAGCCTCGCAGCACCGGTTACAGTAATTGGGGACCGAAAATGGGAGTTGGAATTTTTTACCAAATCAGATTCTCCCAAAGTGCCGAGACATTGTCTTCAGTTGGTGCAATTATCTCAACAGGTCGAGCATCCTGTTGAGATGATGAGGATCATCGCCTTCTATGTAAAGAAGCTCTCTCATCACCAGCTTCTTCATCATCATCGATGATCACAGTGTCTATGACCGGCCCGGAAGGAAGACTAGTCATCATTGCCACTGGAGATGACTAGGGGGCATCAATCTTTGCCCTCTTATTATTTTCTCCGGCCGAGGAGGAACGTCTTCTCTTTGTTTGTTTATCCTCCGGCCTAGGACTCCGTAAAGAAGTGTTTGCACCCGAAACAGGCCCGGAGATACCTGTTCGAGTAAGTGCTTCCTGGAGCAGCCTCGCTGCATCAGCAGGATTGGCCAAAACGTCCTCCTCGGGGACAGCAACAAAGCCCGTACGTAGACCTAATTTCATGAACAAGTCAGAAGGGTTTAATCAAGTTCTTCATATACAGAAAATGGAAGTAAGGTAAATTAAAGTTACCATGATTTTTGGCTTTCTACTCGTATTTAAGGACCAGTTCTTTCCACCAATGAGTTTCGGGCATCGTAACGTCCAAAATCTTTTGAACCCACCGGTCCAAATCTTCTACCACCAATGGGATCTATCGAGTTGCTGAAACATAGCAAAGGGTGATGAGATAGTATGGCCATAAAAGAATATCTAACATAAAGGAATATTATACGAAGAACTTACGAGTGCGGTTCCAGGCGACTGGAAAGGATGAAGCCGTTGTCGGAATGATGTCGTTGGTGGCAACTGCAATGAACCGTTCCATCCACCCAAGGTCGTTGTCATCATCCATGCTAGTTAGCAAAGCATGGTGGCCACACTTGCAAAGGCTTATCATTACCCCTCGGAAGATTTTGGGGAAATAGAGATTCATCATATGACCTAAAGTTAGCTCCTCTTTAGTTTCTTGGCGCAAGCGTTGAAGGCAGGCGACCGTCCTCCATACTGAAGGACTTACCTGTGCCAAACACACCTAGTAACGAAGGCAAAACTCCGCAATCACGGAATTAAGCTCTCTGCTCAGAGAAAACATATCCAAAATAAAGGGATACATAAAAAAAGTATGTAAAACCTTCCTTGGGAAGGGTTACTCGCTCTGATAGATCAAGAGCAATAATATCTAACTCATGGCAGCGACAACCTACTTTACATCAGGAATACTAGAAGGACGAATGAAAAAAGGGTACCTACTAACAGCCCATGTACGAGGGTTAGCGGCAGGGAATTTCTCTTCAAAATCCTTTGAAGTACTAAGTCTTCTTGGGATGATGGAACCCATCGTTGGAGGAACAGAGTCCTCGATTTTGTTCCTATTTTTGTAGAACCAACATGCTTAGAGGAAGAAGTCATTGGAAAAGAAGAAGGAAAAGAGTTTGTGTTTGAAGAGAATTAGAGGAATGATAGAAAACAAAGATGCAAATCAAAAGTTCAAGGAGTTGTGAAACGCAAAGGAAAAGAATGTTCCGTATAAGTAAAATTTTGGCGGCTAAATTCATGGCCATGATTACCTCGATAATCGGCAAAAGTTGTGCTAAATCATGGGATGACGCATGTTCGGGCATTAATGCGGAGAGACGTGCGTCTAATCAATTGTCAGAAACCTTCAAAAGGAGTTATAGTAATTCCCGCCAAAAAGGTATTTCTACCAACTTCGCGGTAACACAAAGTTATGTCACCAAAAAGAAGAGGGAGTATCTGTATAGGGTAAAATATGAAATGACATGTGGTTGTCTAAAAGGAGGACACGTGGAACCCAAGATGGGGATAGCCGAAGACCGGACACATCTGTTTCACTTGTCATCGGAAAGGATAACATTCATAAAAGTGCAGCAAATGCTCTGTGCCCGATAGCATTTGATAGGGAATATTCTGCAGAATTAAGGCGTCGGTCCGTTACAGAGAATTTGGCATTTATGTTCACCGTTACGTCTTCATTAACCCTCATAATTGACATTAAAAGAGGACATGATCCTAGTACTTCCTTTCCTCGACATAGCTATAAATAGTGAGCTTAGTTATCATTGTAAGGGACACAAATTTTCTGGCTAGACTTACACTCTATTCTATATAAAGCTTTATATAATTTTACTTTCTTGCTTTTTAATCTCATCATCGCTGTGCCTGGAAGCATTGTCCCGGAATTTTCATCTCTGTTAATTTCATCTATATTTCAAGGCTAAGTATTACATATTTCTTTAATTATTGTATTATTTCAGGATCAATCACTTGTCTAGAAACGACGTATAAATTCAACTGTACCGTTTTACGGTAAACAACATGCTATTTTTTATCATTGTTCAAAGCATGAGTTAGAAGTTACAGGTTTGAGCCATAGACTGATGTTTGCATTAGGGTAGGCTGTCGTTACAAACATTGGGTACGGCCCTTCCGCGAACCCTACATGAATGCGGGATGCTTTGTACTAGGGCTGGGCATATATTGGGTATAACTGATAGCCCGAACTGATAAAATACGAATGGGTTATTGATATCGGGCTATTAGATAAATAGTTCGATGACAGTTTAATGTTATTTGACTATTGGATTATCAGTTCGGGTCTCGGTTTGCTAATTTTATTAATGGTTTAACCGATAGCCCAATAAGCTTTAACCAAATTATAATTTTACTCACCAAGTATATAAAGTCGTCTTTTGGCTTCATTCTCTCAATTCTTGACAGTTACTCTTCATCTTCATACCTTAATCCTTAGAGTAAGTTTCAAACTTTTCTGAATTGTCATCTTAATTCTTCAGTTAAGGTTTTCAGTTTTAAGCTTTAAAGAATTATAGTATTTGTCAAGATTAGGATTTTGACCATGAATTATGCCTGCTCGCAGTGAGATAGTTAGTAAGATTAGATTGTTGAATGTCTTATTCCTTTCTCCAAGTAAATTATAACTTTAAAAAATGAGATCATTCATTGGGATTTCAAATACAAAAAAAGTTTTCTTTTCTAAAGTTGAAATTTAATCCCTCTTTTCTTAAGAGCGAAAATTCAGTTCCTTTCTCTTAACAGTATGATCACGATTTCTTTAATAAAAACATGAAATTTTTGGATATTTTTATTCTTATTAGGTAAACCGATAACCGAACCAATAAGGATCGATAACCGACTAACCGATACCCGATAACCGATATCTTATCGGTTCGGTTATCGGTTTAGCATACATATAAATCGATAACTGATATGCTGAACCGATAACATTCACAACCGAACCGAACCGACCGATGCCCACCCCTACTTTGTATACTAGGCTGTCCCATTTGTTCTATGCATGAGTTAGTTGAGATTATTAACCTTGACGATGGCATTATATAAATTCCTCTTATTTTCAATTAAACTACTCACAAACGCGATTGGGTTATTTGAATTGAAGTTAATTCCAGCAATTATTCGAGTTAGAAATGAGTAGAAACCTACCCATAATTATTTTTTTCATAACTAGCATGATTTCTATTGAAATATGCATTTATTCTGATGAAGAAAGATGAGTTTTTTGGCTAAAATTTTAAGTGCTTAGGTTGATATTATGCTTATGATACGATGCATAATATGTTTTTTTATCTTTATTTTCTAAAGCATGTTTTAGAATTTCCTACGACAGACTTCCTAATATGACTGGTTTTAGACTTAGTAAAGCGGCCGCCAGGGTATAAGTATAAGCTTTCGGTATCAAGAGCAATGAGATTTGCGCATTAGATCTGTACCTTATTGCAATTTTAGAGTCAGTGTTGCAAAACTAACTCAAAGTTATAATAGGAAACCTATATTGTTTAGGATTTATTATTTATTAGTTCATTTAATTCATGCCTAGTTAGGATTTGTTTATCAAATTCGTATTGAAATAAGTCTTTTAGTATAGTCAAATTTGGTTTCGTAGTATTACAAATAGGAGTGCTACTACATATTTTCGTGTGGTTGAGATTCAAGAGTTTACAAGTGTATGAGAAAGCCTTCTACCCAATTTTCTCTTTAGTTTAATAAATTCCTTCCGTATAACCTTTGTTGAATTTTTTGCTTGTGTCAAAATTATTCTTTGTGGTATTAAAATCTTTTCAAATTAGTATCAGAGCCTGTTTGTGATATTACAAATAATATTAAAGAATATTGATACTGAGCGCGTGCAAGAAAAGGGGAGGGGGAATGACAAGGGTAGGCAAAAGGAGAAAGATAAAGAAAAATATAAAGAGAGGTCAAGAAATAAAGATAAAGTCAACCGTAGGCAGCGAGACAAAGGTTATGATAAGAGTAGAACATGCAGAAGAATAATGTACAAAGAGTAGACGAAAATTCTGATTATCAGGATGTCGCCAAGCAAGAAACTGTTTCTTATGAGGAAGATGATAGGGCACAAAATACTGTTTTGAAAAAGCTGGATTACGATCTTCAACTTCAGAATTAGAGGTTCGAATATTGAAAATGAAGGATAAGAGATTGAAGAAAAAATCAGAAGGTGCTTCTGAGTTGATGGTATGGGTTAGCAAGAGCCTTAAGATTGAGGGAAAAAAGAATGCTCAGAAAGAAAGAGCCTTGTAGCTTTCAAAGATTTTTGAAGAGCAAGACAAAATGAATGAAGAAGAAAGCAATGAGGAGAAAACTCGACTAGCTGCAAAAGACCTAGGTGGTATAAAAGTACTCCATGGGCTTGACAAAGTAGTTGAAGGTGGAGCAGTTGTCTTTATACTTAAAGGTCAGAGCATACTTGCTGGTGACGCTATTAATCAAAAGATTGATGTACTTGAAAATGTGAAAATTGGAGAACAGAAGAAGAGGGATGACGCTTATAAGGCTGTAAAGAAGAAAACATGGATCTACGATAAAAAGTTCAATGATGAACCTGGCTCTAAAAGGAAAATATTACCACAGTACAATGACCCAGCGGAGGAGGAGGGTGTTACTCTTAATGCAACTGGAGGATTCAGTGTTGCTGCAAAAAAGAAACTGGAGGAGCTCCGGAAAAGGATTCGAGGGTCTTCTTCAAATAATCTGGCTGAAGATCTCAGATCTTCTAGAAAGTTATTGTCCGACTACTATACTCAAGAGGAAATGCTTCAATTTAAGCCCAAGAAGAAGAAATCACTAAGAAAGAAAGAGAAGATGAACCTAGATGCTCTTGAAGCGGAGGCCAAATATGCTGGATTGGGTACTAGTAAACTTGGTTCTTGCAATGATAAGACAAGGCAGGCTCTTAGGGAGGAAAAGGAGATAGCAGAGACAGAGGCAAGGAGTAAGTCCTATCAGGCTGCTTATGCCAAGGCTAAAGAGGCATCTAAAGCGCTTCGACTCGAGAAAACTAATAACAACTAGAGAGAGGAATAATGTGGACAATTGTAAAGATCATTCAAATATTCAAAGATTTATTAAGTAAAATTATTTTTCTTCAGCCAAGAGGACTTATTTTCAGTTAATTAGTGTTGTACGACAATTATGTTAAAACGATATTCAGTTTTCAAAATAGTTAACTATTTTTATAAACCGTTGTTAAAGTGACAAGTTGTGTTTTCGAGACCGATTTAATTAGCCTATTTCAATTATTTTTATAATCTTGTGATTTATATACGTAGTTGAGTCATTTTTTGTTATACCAAAAGTAATTTTATGGCTTGAGCGCCATACATTAAAAATTAGATGAATATTTGTTGATAGATATAGATATAGGCACGTCTCAATTTATTGGCTCTTCTTTTCCTTTGATTATGTCAAAAATCGTGGCATAAGTTAATGTAAACCAAACGATCTAAACTGTTTTAACACGAGACATGCATCAAAATCTACCATGGAATAAACAATGAAGAAAAAAACAAAATATATTATGACGAGAAAGTAGAAGGCATGATTCTCAAATGATCATGACTTAGAGAAAGTGGCCACTAAGTTACCAGTCTTGATTTTGTTTTATTCTATATTTGAAAACAAAGACGCCATCAATCAAAGTACGATGGCAGCTGCAGCTTCTAGACAGACGATAATGCAGCAAGTTTGATCTGATGTGGACATGACTCTAAATTCCTTAAACTACGCCATCTTGTCATCATCTCTTCTTCTTTTTCTTTTTCTTTTTAAAAAATGTTTGCATACCCTTTTGTAATTCTGCTTTTGCACTTCACACTCATACAGTTAGAAAAAAGTACTTAACACACCTATATTTTGGAATTTTTTTGTCATTGGCTTCCTAACTTACTGGCGACATTGACAAAATTTAATTATAGGCCAAAACTTTATTGTAAGATATTATTATTTCTTTATTTCTCATCTCAGGTACATTAAAAGTATTAATAGAACATTTTAGACTGGTCTATGAGGCCTTATTTGAGTTGAATTTTAAGATCTCTAATTTATTGAGATTTTGAGTTCTAATTTCCTAAATAATTTTATTGTTCTAAAATTTAGTTCTCTCCTTGTATTAGTGTGTGTAGTGGATTTGTTATAATTATTGGGAGAGTAATATGATAATAGGTGAACCATGCTTTCATCACACTACTTATAAGAGAAATGAGCATTTGTGAAAATATCATGTTTAATGTCAACATTCCCAACTATTTAAGAAATTGATATGTGCGTACTGAATGGTCTAGATTCTAGAATAACAAGTGGGCTAAATGCCCAAGACCTGACTACATGGGGCAAACACACAAAACTTGAAAAGGTAAGGGGTTAGATAGTATTTTCAATTAATTTGAGAAAAAGAAAAAGAAAAAGAAAAAAAGAATTAGAAGGATATTATTAACTATGCAGCATATCTTTTTCTATTTGTAGAAAAACGCCACTGATTTGACTGCTTTATGCTAATTTTGACTAAATCATGAGTTAGTCACTTTCAAGAATATGGTTTATACAACCCATGAATTGTACTTTCTAATATTTGTTAAACAAAAAGGTGGCTGCGCTTTTTATCGTAAATTTAGGATATTGGAAAATGACATGAACTATTGGAAATTGGAGAATCAAAGTTAAGGTATGTAACTGACTGCACTTGTTCTTGTCTAACAAGATGGAACATGTCTATTTTAAAATACATTAGATTTTTGTCACTTTGCATTATAAAATTTTAACATAATTATTTGGATATGCAGCTATAGGTCAGCCAAAAGCAAATTTGTATTGAATTATTACTACTGATGCTATTTTATACCATCTATAACAACCTTTTTTAGGTTTGTTCTGCAAATTATAATATTGTTAGAGCATGAAAAGATTCGACAGATTTTAGCTACCTCATTTGCATTGGCGCAAATTCGCATACCTCTAGTCTTGCAAATTCAATGGCCTCGTTTGGATGGAAGAATTAGCCCTATGTATTTTAAATTCATAAGCTTAAGATTTTTGGATTTTCATACCTAAGAAAATTTAGATTTGAAACCCAAAAACGGAATAACAAATACAAACTCGAATAGAGGTTCATCTCCGCCTCTAAGTTTTATTTCGTTTGAGGTTACATCTAAATGTCATTTTACAGTTTTATATTCTGAAATTTCCTCTTAAATCCGAATATCGCCATCCAAATGAACCCCAAGTTCTTACCTGTTTGGATGGAGGGATTTTGCCTTACATTCCACATTCACTTAGGAATGGCAATTGGGTAGGGCAGGGCATGACAAGTTGTGACCTGCTAAGCTTTTGATCCGCCCCGCCCCGCCCTGCCCTGCCCTATTTAGCATTTTTCAAGTTTGCCCTATTAAGTCCTGCGCTGCCCTGCTCTATTTATACTCTCCTTCATTTTTTTTTTTTTTACAAGATTCTATTCAAGTTTTTATAACTTTTCGACCATTTTAGTGAAGCTAAAACCCCTTACCTGCCCTGCCTAATCTAAAATTTTCTATGAAATTGGTTTGACCTGGCCTACCCTGCTGCCCTACCTTGCCCTGCCCGACCCAACTTTTGCCCTGCCCCATTCCAATCCGTACATTCACTATTCCACTGTACTTGTTTGGTTATGTGTTTTAAGTTTTAGATTTAAAATATCAACTCAAATTAGAGTTCAAATAGTTGGTCTCTGAAAACGTTTCTACAAGGGAAGGAAAATTAACACTTCCATCTTTTGGATACCAAAAGGAAATGGTCTTACACTTGTTTTGGGAAGAAAAATTGTGCCTGAAGAAGATACTTAACCAATCTTTACTTTAACATGCCAAACTAGAGGGAAATTTATAATTGTCTTTTCCTTTCCCTCTTTCTATCCTTTGCAATGAAAGCTTAAAAGTAATTGGAACATTCCAATATTCTAACAAATTCTTCCTTACCAACAATAGCTACAGAAATAGGGATGTGGATGTTCTTATTTACCTAAACATCCTAAACTGCAATCTATCCCCACCAGAATATATTTCATTTATCAAACAAAAACTGAGTCTCTGACCAATGCAACATTAAGAAAATACTCGCACGAGAATCTAAGTTCACATCTTTCACTTTTGAACACTTATATCTTTACAAGTAAATGAAAACCTGGTAGTTCAACAAAAAGTTTCCACACTTGCAAGAAGTGATGCCAATCAAAGAGTAAAAGCAAAAAATAGGAGTAGAATATGGAACTAAATAAGATGGCTCGTACACGAGTAAATCAAAGATGAAGGAAACAACAAAAATTATATGAACACGCTAACATGCAAGTGAAATTACTGGCTCTGAGATGTTTATCGCATGGAAACAACTGTATCATTTGAACGTATCATTTGAACAGATCACATATTCAGGGCTCATGTATTACTTACTTCCCGTGGTGTTTCTCAATGCATTGTTATACTTTCCTTCTCAGAACAGATATAGGACATGTGAACTTCTTGAACATGCTTTGCCAGTAGCCAATTACATGTGTTGGTTTCTGTAGATTCTACTAACCCTCTGGTCTTCCGACATCTTTAACCCTTCTCTCTTCCCCTTTCAGCTACCCTATAACCTATTTGTACAGTATAGAGGAGTTCGTGGGAAAATGCATCAATGGGCACTGATCATGCTGACATCTTGTCACAGCCTTTTTGCAAGATTCTTTTTCAACCCCTTAATGATTTTGCCGAACCACATCAGGTTCATCACACCAAGAGCTGAGGGGACTCCAAAAACCAAAAGAATACCGAAAATGTGCATGTGAATGACCTGCAATCATTTATTCATATTTCAAAAAAAGAAATGTTTAGTAATTAAATTAAAAATCATTTGATACTAGCACATAATAAGAGAAGATAAATAGAATGCACTTCTTGGCAAAGAAAGGAAATGAAGCTAGATTCTGGAATTCCAGATACTGCCCTAAACTCCTAAAGTATGCAAAAGGAAAGGAAAAAGGTGGGTAAAAGAAAAAGAATATTAAAAAAAGATCCTCGTATACTATTTCCAAACCCTCTCTTCTATTTCCGAACCTCATACACCATTGCAGAGATATTCATGTAGATCCATGTTTCAGAAATAATAGAGTGATAAAACCCCTTGATCAATTTCAGGAACAGCATTACTCACCAGCCAATGACTTTTTTGCAGTAAGCAGATACTTTTACCAGCAAAAGGTTTGTCTCATATACTGTGTAATCTATACAAACTATAAGTGAAGAACATGGTTTGCACCGAGCCAAAATTTCAACAAGGGAGATGGACAATCTTAAAATTACAAGGTTAAGCTTAATGCTTACTCCTTCACGTGAATTATCTATAGATCCATATAGTTCTCTTTACTAGTATATCAACGGTTTAAAGCGCATATCTTTACTTCGAATTTTCTCAGTTAATAAAAGATTATATTGTCTGCTGCTGTTTTTGGTTGATCTGCTTTTGTAAATATGCATATATTTTATTTTCTATTAATGTTGAATAATAACAATTTCAAAGCTTAGGTGCAATACAAACTGGCATTATGATGTATTTACAATTTATATTTTGTGCACCTACAGCGCCGTGATTTATTCGTTCAGAACTAAACAACAATTAAAATAGAAATGGAAAGCATGTATTCTCAAAAAAAAGGTAATGTAACAAATAATCATCATAAGTGAAGGATTGGCAGCATTCTAAAAGTAATCACAATAATAGACTTTTTGATGATAAACTATAATGTTATAGGTAAAATCCATATCAATGAGTTGGTGGTTATATGGGAAATCACTACAGAATCTTGCATAGAGAATACTTTAAAGAATATAATGTGTTTTTGAACAATTTCTTCAAAATACTTTACTGCAAATAACCGAATTACGCCTCAATTCCAAGCTAATTGATGTCAGCCATATGGATCCTAACTATCCATTTCAATAAGGACCTGTTTCATTCCAATATTACATAGTTTGGGATGTTATAACACTACAAGTTCCGTACATAATCGACAGACATATAAATATGTAAAAGATTAAAAGAAAACCACCAAAAAATGGAGATAATGTATCTATCTTAGAAACATTAGGTTCCTGTTAGAAATGTAGACTGGTTTACTCTTTATGCTCACTAGTATATATGGTTTCAGTACAACCCATGTACTGTTTTGTGTTTAATACATACAACATGTTACCTTCTCAAAAAAAAAATGGAGATAATGTAAACATACCAATATGTCTAAGTCTTCATCCCAGCTAATGGGAATAACCTATATGATCTTTTGCTTCCGTTATGTTTTACTTTTTCCAAGTATGCTTGGATTCCAAGAGATTGTAGGTCTTTTAAGACAACAGACAACTCCGTTCCATGTGATTTTAGTCTACCCTGGCCGCTTACAACGCCTTCAATTGTCATGGTTTCACTTCTACGGACGGCGCATTTGGAGGTCTACGTAAGACATGACCAACTATCTCAAGCAACCTCTCAATTTATTGTCTATGTAACCTTGTATTATTGCACATCCATCTTAATATCTGCATTTCTAGGACACTCATCTTAAGGATGTGTTGAACCATAGAGGATTCACTCTCATATAATATTGTTGGTCTTACATTCAGGCCATAAAATTCTTAAGATCCAAACTTTAATGGATTTTTCCGTCAAATAAAGTTAACAACCAAAAATAGTTGGATTTTGATTATGGGAATTTCTTTGGGCATTTAAAGAGTGTTAGTAAAACATATTTCAAAATAGCCGAGTTCCTCTGGAAGAAAAAGTTAAGACCTTGTTGAGAGAGAGAGAGAGAGAGTTGGCAATAAACAAAGAGTCACCTGATCATAGTGCAAATAAACATGGTAAAACATGTAAATGAACAGCAAAATTCTTGCAACCTGCATTTAGTAATAGAATTCAGTTAGCAAATACTAAATAGGAATCAATGAAATGGTTAAATGTCTCAAAGACAATGGAATCATGGCATGTGTCAATTATAAGGAGCAATCATTCTAATTCAACACAAATCACCTCTATTCCTCACCGCCTCCCCACTCTTATCTAGAATAGAAAATTTTGGATGAGAGAGGGGTAGCAATGCACTGCAAAGTGTAACGGTCCCTGCTATATGTCATGCAGCTTATGTTAAATGGACTCTTCATTTGCTTTGACATACCCATGTTAAACGCTTATGACATGATTCAGGGTACATGAGGCGGATTCTTCATCATATAACAAAACCTGCTAAAAATAGTGTACCCCAGATAATACCCGCTCCTACATCCACGTAACAAACCATGCTACAAATCCTTTCATGTAAAATGACATTGTATATGCCACATGAAGAATTGAAGACATCACTTACCAGCCATGCAAAAAATATCACCACGCCATTGATCAGATATGCACTAGATCTTTTCAGTCCAGCTGTATCAAGAAACCTGAAAGAAAGCCATAAAGAGACATAAGTTCATAGGGTGCTGCAACATGGATGCTGCTGACCTTCACCAACGTGTCTTCTTCTTAGCACCTACCATCTCATGTTGATCTCTGGTGTTGTCACCTCAGATATCAGTACCATGAATGTATAAAGCTGTCCTTCTCCAGTGTACATGGAGTATGCTACAGCAATTGCTGAAAGAGAATGATGGACAACCTGAAATCCAACAGTTAAAATTTGAGATACTACACATAAATCTGCACATCGTATTTCCAGAGATTTAATGGCCACTCTTCCAATTATACTAACGAAACACAAGACATGACCGTTTTTCAGTTCCAATCAAAACGGAGAAGTCCAGGGAAAACTAGTTGCCATAAGCTGCATTATATATCAGAACTACATTGAATTGGTCACTGCAAACTGGTAAATATTATTTACCTCCAATCTACTAAATGCATCTTCTCTCCCTTTTTCCTTCCCATAAGAAGCCCCTCATCATTTTTTCCAATCTGTCTGACAGTACTCTTGGCATATGAAACAAATACAAGTAGGTATATTATCTAAAATAGACCTCCATAGTGTATTTTTCCCCTTTAAGCATATATGTCTCTTTCAACTGTTCAACCTCTTAAAATTATCAATTACCTGTTGCAAGAAATCTTTACTTTGAGTTTTTTTCTGGGTGGTAATCCCAGATAAATGATGTGTGATGTTGTTGTCCTACAACCACAAAATACTCGCCAGTGTGAATATTTTGCAAATCTCCCATCTCTACCAACTCAGACTTCTGTGTGTTAGTATATAGTCCTAATTCGGCTGCAAACTGAATCAAGTTCTACACAAATATTATAAGTTTGTGCATTATGGCCCACAAAAATTAAGGCATCATTCAGGGAATAGCAAAAGATAGAAACCCATTATCCATTTCCTTTCAATCCCCACTTCAAACCCCTTTAATATACAACAGAAACTCCTAATAGAATACGATATGCCATTTCAATATCCAACTGGCATAATACTCCTCGAGGTACTTCACTATTTAATCACGAGTCCACAAATTAACTTGGTGCTTAATCATCACTGCACCTGAAATTTGTCTTCTCAACAAAAACATTCAGTGAGGCTAAAATTAGATTCTTCAATATCGACTTAAGTCTCCAGCAACTACCTTAACAATTATTGTCCTCTAAAGTCCTACATATGAAACACTTCTGAACATTGTTAATCACCAAGTCAATAAGGAGCGGTCAATCTTCTTTTCTATCTTTTACCAGTTTCCTCTAGAAGTGCACCAGAACTTCTTAAACGAGCCAAAGATTAGAACAAGGAGATAAATATCATCCCTTTGTCAAGAAACTACACCCCACCAAACTTTTTCCAAAATAATATTTCGAGATAGAAATCAATGTGGAGTACCCAGAATCCAAAACATAATAAAATTTGTGAATTTACTGGTGATTTGCAGGCTGATTGGCAGAAGCATTCATTGAGAAACAGATGTGGTAGGTTAAACTTTAAATTTTGTAACCCACCACCCAACACGTCTGATTTTAATTAAATTATCTGGTTAGTACTTCCATCTTACGACCATATCGTTTAATCCATATAACAACAAAATAAAAAGATCCCTTTTACTTTTCTAGCACTTCCACTGTACAAATGTTTAAAAGCCAAACATGGCTGTCTATGGGTCAATATTTCCAGTATACAACACAGAATCTACTCTAAAGGTATGAACTTTTTGAACCTTTTTAGTAGTTGTTGAAGATCAAATGCTGAAGTCTTCATCAAGTGAAGTTCCTTGTGTTTCATACTCGTACAACAAGCTAAAAAGCTAGCATGTATCACAAACACGTTCATATCTACCTAATATTACGTAAACATTAACACTCAACAGTATTTACAGGTATTTAAGTTTATTTTTCATTTTCACACTTAGACCCAAGATCCAAACAGTCTGGCATCTATCCTTAAATTCAAGCATTAAGCCTAGCAACAGAAAGATCGTATCAGAGAGTAGGGAACAAAGGGGATCACTTGCCACATAACAAAGATAACCACTTTGTGATGCACCGCGACAGGGAAAAGAAAGAAAAAGAAAGAAAAAAAATGAATGAGATAGATTGGTGGAGATGTCTGCCTGGCTGATTTCAGGAAACACAACTATTGCTTGTTCGAAACTAAGAAAATAATTTCTATGTTAAGTGAAGTGTCTTCCACTTGAGAGTATATACTTACATACTCTAATCCGCCCAAAGAAGGATAAAACCAGCAAATCATTCCAAGGTCTGAAAGGAAGTACCCAGCTGATACCTGACAACGTCACAAGCTGAGGATTAAAACAGCCAGGTGACAAGAGAATTTGACATCTAATTTACTTACTGACACATGAAAATAAGAAAGGTAAATCAAGTTCTAGGCTAATTAGGTTAGCAAGTCCTGACCTGCATGCCTGCTATATTGACTCTATTACGTTAAGCAAGATAATGCAACATGACCACATAGCCCAATCCACAAAACCAAATGATATAGTGTAAATACCATGGTGTAAAGCTAATGAGCCACATAATGGAATTCTAAGAGACATAATACCAGCTTAAAGAAATAACCAAGTTTTGAACTGATTTATTTGTTGCTGAAGCTATATATCTTTCAGGAAACTGTTGCAATAGTATAACAAGGAAACAAAAGAAACAATACATTTTTGTAGTTTGTATTTATAGAAAATGTGTGTGTGTGGTGTGTATGCATGTATGTGTTCTGTCCTGGAGGGCCAGGCCACAGACAGTGGTGGAGGCAGGATATTTGTGAAGGGGATTCAAAAAAATTTAAAAGGATAATTGTGCTCAATGGGAGTTGAACCTACAACCTTTTAGAAAATTTGGACCCCCTTGACCATTGATCTAAGTTTTTTATTTGTGTCAAGGGGATTCAGCATATTATATATACATAAAAAAATAAAATTAACCCTATATACATAGTACAGTTTTCCGACAAAGGGGGGTCGGACGAACCCCCTTCCGCCCCCCTAAATCTTCCCCTGGCCACGGGGATTGCGGTCCGATTATGAGACTCAACAAATGTCTATATAACAATGCGGGTCTTCAGAATTGGGATATTGCTAAGAATTTTAATATGTTCAACTCAAAAGATGATTTTAATACGTATAATTGGTTTTTTTCTTTGGTTAAGATTTCAGTATCAAATACTTGATGCAAGGAAAGTTATTCGAGTTGAAATCAGAGAACAGTCTTAAAAGGAAACGTCACCATATTTCAAATAACATGCATCAAGGCTCTACCACTGCACCCTCATCACCTGGTTTGCACAAAAACAAAAATGCAAGGGAAAAAGAAACAAAAGAAGAGCATAAAAGACACATAAGAAAACAAGCCTTAGCTTAGCTGGCACCACAGGAATTCTACCCCATGCAAAGTGTAAATTTGAATCCCTTTAAACCCAAAACTCGATTGTTTTCCCCTAAGAGTATCAGGTCCATACAGGAAACAGCAAACCAATAACGTTTTTGCCAAAGAAAAATTGAGCCCTAACTTTTTCTAGTTAAAAAGCATACATAGAGGTGAATTCAGATATTACATACTTAATTAATTATTTATAATTGAGTTTCCATCTACATTAGCATTACAAGGATCAATACCAGAGTCATCTTTATTCTACCACCAGAGAGATACGTCACTGGATTTTGAATGCCTGAATCAAGACCTTTCAAGGAAACCCAAAGGGGAAGGGGTATCACAAGACAATACTCAGCATATACAGTAAAAGATTACTTACCCCTAACGTAAAAGTCGATTGCGGTGAACTTCTGGTGATTAAAAGGCCATCAGGATTGTGATCAGAGAAAAGAGTGGACCAGAATGCAAAATATGTGGACACAGCAGATATGAAAATGGCATGGACTGTTGACATGCCACTGCAGAAAAATAAGTCTCACAAACATGAATAGTGAATTAATAAAACCTTGGGAAGTACAAAGATCGAATATTTACCGGTTGTTCCACTCAATCTTTTGAATTTTTGTTAGGGTAGTGTACGTCCTGAAGTAAAAACTGCTGATCAGCTGACATAGATCATAGACCTGTGAAGAGCCAAAACAGTTTTAAAAGGAATGAAAGTACAGGGGAAAAATTGTGCAGCAAATGAAAGTAACTTGTGTAGGACATGTTCTATACTTCTATTATTTTCGGAAAAACCAATTAGAAATATTATAATTTCCCCCATTACATTTTCTTTCTTTTTCTTTTGTATGTTTCATCACTACCGTGACAAAGAAGATCAAGAACATGTAAAGTTTCTTCATCAAATATGTGTCAGCTTTGAATCAAAAAAGGGAAGTCCTTTCTTCAATAGTCACAAGAAAGATAAAAGATATATGATCGATAAACATTACCATTTTGCAAGCAAATATGCCAGCAAAGACAGAAGTGTAAGGTATAAAAGGATCTGCTAACAAATAAGTTTTAACCAATGTTTCAGCCCGACTCTGATAAGATCTAAATGCCACTATATTCCGTGCAGGAGCTGCCTTTCTACCCATTGCAGTTGCCATGTCTTTAGCTCTCTTTTTAACTACTATCTCCGATTATAAAATGAACATCACCTACACATGTACACTGTAAATACATCCCCCATCTTCCTGAAATGGAAAATTTAGCAATATATCTATCAGCCTGCAGAGTTATTTGATATAGTATGAGCATTATAAATGCCTGTTTAGTGAGGAGTATGAGCATAATAAATGTATTGGATGTGTGTTATGAAAAAAACTTTGAGGGAAAATTTCGAAATCTTTCAAATGAAAATGAGTAACTGCAAATATCTTAAAGATCAAACCACATACAGGCAGTATCCCAAATAGATTTCAACTAAACTAATGACAAACTCAAATATAAGCCACAAACATCATTTACTATACTTTGCCTTATATTCCCTCCTCTTTTTGCCTCCTAAATTGTTGGAGGGTCCGAACCTCCAAAATCACAATGATACAATCATGATCCAACTTGACTCGATCTTTTTGACCCCTTACTGGAAGTAAAAGAGCTCATTGCAAGGATCATGCACAACTTAAAATTACTTGTCTGCTAAGACTCCTAACCCACTTGGTAATATTAACTCAAAAACAACAAATAGTCTTGCAAACTATCATACCACTAAAATCACCAGAAATTCCAGCTCACAGAAACCTTATGATAAACAGAACAAATTGTACCTAAAAAACAAAATCACAGCATTATAACATTATGGACAGTGAATTACTAGCAAAGTAATATAACCTTTTTCCGCACAACACCTCCCCGCCCCCTCCCTGGTCAAAAACAACGGCACTAGTTGCTATATTCACCGACCCCATTTCAAAGATTGTGTTTTTATGACCACTAGATGCTGCCAAATCAAAGGTCAAATCTTGAATAATGCAAGAGATCAGATCAATACCCAGAAAATAAAGCAAAGATACATACAAAAGCTTGCAGATCAAAATAAAACACACACACACACACACACATTGCTTCTTACCCCGCGAAAATATGCAGATTTCAGAAATCAACAGCATGCAGCCCACCACATTACAGAAAACCCAGAAACAAAAACGGATAAGATGCCAAATAAAAAAGAGTACTTAGAGAAAGATTTGTTGCAAAATGGGGTGTTGAAGAAAGTGACCGAAAGGGAAATGATGAAGAAAAGGCAAAGAACCCGTGAAAGGGGGGCAAAAACGTGAGATACAATCAATATGTTATGATTTCGTGATGTTAGTGTATTTTTGCACTGTAAAATGGAATCTGACAACCGAAGCAATGAATGAAAAAGACGGGCGAATATGAAAATGTAATTAGTTACTCATATGTTGTGGTGGGAAATGGTGCAATCAATTAAAGTATTATGTTAAAAAATACTGTAATAATGATAATAATTGAAGTGCCAGATAGCTGTGTCTTTGGTTCTTAGGATTTACGTGTGGGCTTGTTTTTGGCTGTTATTTGATTGTTTTGTGTGGATGCAATTGTATCTTATTCTTGTTTCAGTTTCCTTTTTCTTCCATAAAACATAAAGATATATGAGAAACAACCCAAAAATAAAAGGAACAAAGAAAGGCTAATGAAATACTTACTACTACTTCTGGATGAAAGAATCAGAAGGATTTAGAAGGAAAAAAAATATTAGACAAATATTGGCATCCATTTCCTTCCTCTTTCTTTTTATTTCGGATCTAAATGAAAGGGTTTTTAGGAGCAGGGACTTAATCACTTAATCAAAGGATTGATTAATGGTCTAGAGTCAATCTTCCATACTTGAAAAAGACAAACAGTCAACGCAATAATTGAAAGTTGGAAATTTTGTGACCCTTAAAGGTAGGATGTATTAAGAATAATATTGAATATGGCATATTAATAATGTTGGGATTAATAATAGAAATTAGTTATGTTGGGATTATTTTTTTAATTTGATCTATTAAAAATAATATGCATGGCATAAAAATTATTTGCTTACAAAATTACTCTCTATATTCTCCGGAAAGGATTTGAAAAAGGTCTTGAAAGGATAGTTTTATTTTTATACATGCTTATTCATGTATTAAAATCCATGATATTGCTAATGATATAGTTTGCTATGTATAAGAATAATACTGAATAGGGTGTATTAATTATACATAGGTTAAAAAATACTACCAAACAAAAAATTAATAATATCAAAGCTAATATATATATTATTTTCCTAACGACCCATATTGTTTGTCGTCTGAGTAAAACTTATTGACAACTCAATGTGGAAAAAATAAATATTAAAATAACAGAGTTGATGGATGGTCCATCTTGTTTTGAGTATTCAAGGAAATTGGACGATTGACCAAAAGCAAATTTTTTTAATTAAATATTATCTGTCTTGTTTTAAAATGTGAGGTTGGGACTGCAAAGCTGCTCTATCTTACCGAATTTGTAATTAAAAAATGACTTCCAAATTGAAAGAACCTTTCAAAAGGAATAAACAAGGTTAGTAGGACAAGTCGGTGGTTACTAAACCTACCGGCAAACTAAACTAGTAGAATATTTGGTTGATTCCAGTAAGTATCTAAAATATTCTGAAAAAGAAAAGGTTTATAGCAATTTAATTACTCCTATTAATTGAATTTTAAGTAATGGACGTTGCATCAACAATCCATATAACATAGAATTATATCAACTATTTTAAAAGGTTTCTAATTAGGATAATGAACCAACTATAGTGGGAACTGGGAAGTATATAACCCCTAATATAGTCCGCCAAATATAGACAATTTAAAAGGAAAACAAGTAAATTGCTGGGACCTTTTAATATTTCATGCAATATTAAATACTAGTATTACTTGGAAAATTGAAATGCTAGAATTACTTGATATTAATACTAATGTTAATAGTATTTAATAATAAGGTTAAATTGCAAAATTTCATGCTCATTACAACTAGCGACCACATCAAAATTGGAGCCTGTGACACATCGTGCTTGAATTCTCACTCTAAAGTCAAAACCACCCGTTGATGAATTGAAGCGATGTCGATCCAAACTGTCACTCTAAACCACCACATTATGCCATATCTTTATCATGATACTTTTCTGGATAAATTCTGAAATCCAGAGCCAAGACACATCATAGTTACAGTTCCTGTCGAGGTATCAGGTTTCATGACAAACTTAACATCCAAAAAGTCTCTTATGTGCCTTAGTGCTTCTATTCCATAGGGTGACAGCTTCCCAACGCGAACTTCTGAAACATCTTTCGGACACAAAGCACATAGAAGAAACAGCAGTCCCTGTTAATATACACACAAACAAGAGATTGGTAAGACGAGGAGCTTGAGGGAAGTATGATCAGCTAGAACTCATAAAGAGATTAACGTTGTCAGTAAGTTCTACACACCTGATGAGTTGAATCTACTACTCCCCCCTGTTTAATTTCCGCAAGTAGTGCAGAAGCAATTTGCTCACCAACTTCCTCAGCAGGGATCAGATCTTTCCTATCATCCTCTAAGTCTGCATCATCTCCTCTTGCATAAGAAACTGTAGTATCAGCAGATATAGCACAACCGGAGGTAGTCTCTGCAACTAGAGAAATTCCGTAGCCAGGTGACCTGCAATCAAAGTCGATCTTCAGATGTAGTCAGCAGAGTCCAAATTAAAACATGTTTTGGATTGTCTATTACTACATAAAAAGATAGCATATGTGAGATATCAACAAAATGATCATACATTCCAGCTTGTGCTCCAGCTTTATGATCTGTAAAGATATGAACATCTGAAAGCAAAGGATTCAAGATTCCACGAGCTGCATGTATCATGGTATTCTCAAACTGAACAGAGACCCTAGTTGAAAAGGAAACACCTCTAATTCTCTTCACCAGACCTTCCTCAACCCATTTAATAGCCTGTATAATAACGGTCACCAAAAAAAATGGTCAAATCTGACTGATTGGCATTTAGCTGCTACAGAATACAAAACAATGAAGTGAATGAGAAAAAAGCTCACTTTCAAGCTATTCGGGACCATAGGAACTGAAAGAAGTACTTCTCCACCACCTTTAGGAGCAACTCCCCGACTCTCAATTTTCAGTTCCAATCCTTCTGCAGGGACTCCGAACTGCTTCAGTATAGGCATAGTAGTTGATCGAAAAGTATCAATAGATGGGTCCTTCGAATCATTTGTGATCCCTGAAAATGTTGTTTCAAGCTTTAAGATAATGACCAAATTCTTAAAATGATTGCAGCATTTTCTAACTTCGTTTTATAAGGTAAAATTTATTTTTAAGGTACCAAGATGGTACAAAAAAGGTACAGAAAAACATCCCAAATTAAAACATCAGCAGACTATCTTCCCCTCCTAACACCTCCAGAAAGTCCATAAATTGATTCAGATTTCCTAACTCACATTCAGTTACAAGGAAATCAATGATTTCAACGTCCAAAGGCTGTAAATATTGAAGCGAGAGCCAGTTGCAGTACTTTTGGGGGTTAATCTTTGCAATCCACATCTTTTTTAGGGGAGCGATATTAGAACTCCAGTGAAAGCTTCTTGAGCTGCTAAACCCAAGCAATTTTACTTTGATAACATGGCTATCTTCAGCCTAAGAACTCTATCGACCTTTTTATGTCCTCAACTTGCATCGAACCACCACCCAAAGCACTCGAAAAACATGCCAATTTCCTTCCAAATGGCAGAGCTAAGACTAATAACAGCAACCAAAAAGATTACAGATTTGCTATTTCCTCGGCTAATTCACATCAGGCGGCCAATCTCTTTCTTGTTGTTTCCTAGAAATCTTCTAAGTCATCTAATTCATAAAAGAATTCAGAGTTTGTCATTTCTATAGAACTTTTCCTTTTCACTCAAAATTTGTATGCAAAAACTCGAGGGATCAAATAGCAATTGTGTATATATCATGTAATCCTGGATGAAATTGATTGGTTGAAACTAGAAGCTAATGTGGTTCCCAGAAGGAACCGATCTCTTTGGTCATGTTTCTAATTTAGGTGAAGCTGGAATCTCCACAAGGCATGTTGCCAATCATCAGCACCATTCCTGTCCAAATTCGACTTAAGGGCATGGAAGAGATAACAGATCTTCCCTGGAACAAAAAGAAAGAGGTACCAAAGACAACTAAACGATGGTTTCGGCAGCAGAAAATGAGAAAATTGATAGAAGCAGGCAAAGGTGGGGCAGGAGATAAGACAAAGAAAAATGTTTCAACGATGTTTTAGGAATACACTATAGTGACAAGGGGAATGGAGCACCAAAGGTAAAATTTGGAGCTCAAATACTACTTCCCTTTAACTCATCCTCTTTGCAAAATTGTAAAAAAACATGTGATAGAAATTGTAGCAATTACAGTATGAAAATTACACAAAGAGATAAGATGTCATACTCGACATTTCAGACTGACTAATCCAATTAAGTGTTAGTTTGGATAAATCTTAGTTATAAAATGATACCTCAGTTCAAACGCCCTCTTAGTACCTAATTTCCTTCCATATACTTTATCCCGAGTTTTAGTGCACTATCCTTTACAATAGTAAACAACCAAAACAAAAGAATGGTTATACGAACATTCCTTTTCCCAGCTGATGATGCTTCATGAATTTAAACTGAACATTCCTTTTCCCAGCTGATGATGCTTCATGAATTTAAACTATGTTGCTCGAACTTTCCGAAAATGTTTCCGGGTGCATGTCGGATCCGACAATGTCTCCGGGTGCATGTTGGATCCGACAAAAGTAGTGTATTTTTGAAGGATCTGACAGAGGTGCGGGAACATTTTGGAGAGTCTGCGCAACATAGATTTTAAATCATGGGAATTGGATTGATATCACAACATGTATTCACTTTTAAATAGGTCATCATAACATCCATTCCTATGTAAGAGCTACATAAAGCAAAAGAAATGCTGTTAATTACCCAGTGAAATGGTTTATTCTCAATATCCGGTAAGCACAAGGTACTCCATATAGAACATAATCAAGCTCTTTTTCTCTTATAAGGAGAACATAATCTTTCTATCAAAGACACCTCATGTCCATCTAAGCAGTTGGACTTCCACTTTCTAATCAAGACAAACACGGTACCCTGCTTGCTACTGTTTTGCAAATTAGACTAAATTGTGATGATTTCCATGATATAATTAGGAAGTTACTGCCTGGCGGATCAAAAAGAGGGTAAAGGGCATACCTTTGAGCCGAATGGTGAGTGGTTTCTTCCCAAACATACCAAGCACAATCAACGGTTCCAAGAAGTAGCCGATGGAGCGACTTACACCACAATCATGAACTAAATGCCTTCCTCCCATTATAATTCCTGGTTTATACTTTAGTTTTGTTCCTGCCCAAAAATAGCACAACAGGTTCAAAGAATCAATTTTTAGCACACGATATAAGCAGAAAATGGAATGGTGGAAGCTGAATAACTTTTACCAGTTTCATTGATTTCAACGACACAATCATCGCAGATTTTTTCAAGGAGGCGGAGGAAAGAGACCTCGTGAGGACGAAGGCCAGGCCAAGTAGCCTCAGAACGAATATCCTCAATAACAATCGATTTGGATGAAAGGGTCGCTAGTAAAAGACGGAGTCTCAAGTTCTGGCTTCCTTTCAGCTTCATGTATGCTACTTTCCCCATCTTCTTCGTCTCTGTCTCGTCTCTTCAACTGTAAACTGTTCTCTGAAATAGAGAAAGGTAGCGGCGGGAATGGTGGCTGAAAGCGGGTTCAATGTTTAGGTTTCTTGTTTATCCGACCCGAAATAAAGAAGGCCTACAATCTCCTCTTTCCAAAAAGGGATTTTACTCTACAGTACTTATTTAAGATTACTAGTTTTGGTGTACCCTTGTATATTAATAAAAATAAATTTTTTTAAAATATCATAAATATTACTCAAAAGGTGTATTTGCGTTATAACATAAAAATTATTGATGCAAATTCTAAAATGATAAATATTAATCATACAAGGGAGTTAGATCTGCTCTAGCGATCAGTTTTTTTTACTTGTTTCATTGTACAAAAAAGTCGTAGAAGTAGCGCTGATTGATATGTAAATTATTCGTTCAACTTTTTCTGAGCACTTACGTACGTGCATTGCATATAATTTTCGTATTACTTATTACAATATTTGAGTTAGATAGTTTACCAAAAATAAAAAATTATTTACCCATATTTTAATTTTAACGGGACTTTTAAATTGTAGTCTTATTCTATCCATACCTAAGTAATTATATAGACATTCGAACTCGATTAACAGTTTTTTAAAAATATTTAACCTAATCGTTGTCTTATTTTGCCTATGATTTCTTTTTAAGGTACTTTTACTTGTGGCAAATGGCATATATACGTTATTTCTCTATTTTTATTTCTTTGTATAAAATGTTGATTAATCTTTTTAACGTTGAAATAATTTTATATTTTAAGAGATTGTCATTTGAGTTTCCTAATATTTAGCAGTAAAAGTGGACAAAAATTTGAGTATACTTCAAATTTTTAAGTCCTTTGACCAAAAAGAAAGTATTGATTGCTAAGTTTAAATTCATACCCCCTCAATATAATGCTTTTATATTTTATAATCAAAACTATGTTTTACTGCACTTCTTTACGTGCCTTGCCAAAACAATTGAATTATAATTGGCGTGTCCTAATTGAACAATGTTTCGTTTTTCTTACGTCCTAATTGTTAACTATAATTGAAGTATAGTTAACAATTTAAATAAAAAAATAACTTATATATGTAAAAAAATATCTTAACTTTGTATTTCTAAATATTAGGAGATCATACCTAATAATTTTTGTTGAATTTAAAGTCCTAAAAATTAGAAAAATTATTTAATTACGATTTTATCTGGTATGAAACTTATTTTTGAAGGGTAAAAAAGACAAACGACATTTCGTTTCTTCGTGCTTTTAATATAGTACTAGTCCCTATGCTCATGTTATGCACGAAATATTTTCTGTCATATGCAAGATCCAGCTCATGTATATTTAATACTTATAGTCACGCTATGTAATTACCTAATATTTAATAATTTGAGTATATGAAAGTCAATTTTTTTAAGATACATTAATAATAGAGAAAATAGAGAATAAAAAGTCTATTTAGTTATTTCTGCCTTCCATGGCATTATAACTTACAAAATTTTGTAGCTAAAAATTAAAAATTCTTAACCATATAAATATTAAAAAAACACATGTTATCGCTAGAAAATTCTTCAATTTTATTCTTGCAAATATTTTTATCCTGAAAATTGATACGACAAAAAGCTACTAGCAAACTTAATGTAACATTCTATACATAAATACATGCGGTTGGAAAATACAAGTATGATTTAATACATTCGTTACATGTTGAAACTAAAGTCTGATCGAAGTACTTTAATAGATTTGATATACTAATTGAAGAATGACATTGTATGACACATACTTAAGTGAAACCATTGTTTTGTGGTTATGGTTCATATGTATCAAAGACGATGCAATCGGCTCCTATTCAAATTGAGACTCATTCAGCAAAAGATTTCCTTTGTCTGCTTATTATTTATTCATTAAAAGTGAAGTACGACTAAGCTAACCTTATGAACATTTCAAAGCCACAACGCTACAAAGAATGAGTCCAAACTGCAGTATCTTACTCTTCTCGTCTCTCGTTTAGAATGCCAGCATAATTCAAGTTCTGGTTTCAACTTACTTTAGTAACTCATACTTCCATGTACAATCTATATTCAAGTTATCTTATGTGGCCGTTCGAATATACACTTGCAAGTATGGTAATTGATACTCATGTTTGTTCTTATTGAATTTGGAGAGAGTTTGGGAAGCCACCGATTTTTCAGAAAAAGACAAATGATATAGATCTTATATTAAGGTGGAGACTCCTGGACTTTCTTGGACATATATTGTTTAGAGTGAATGTAACCAAACAAACATGAGAAACATTGCTAATTCTCATCATTTCTTCTTACGTGCTGAGTAGGTACCTTCTACAAAATTAATTCTTATTTCGTTTATAATTCTACTTTCTTTCACAGTTAAATTCTTATTCTATTACAACTCTTAGTCTTAACATGTAGTATTTTCGGTTATGTCCTTTTCTTATGACTTCTTGTAAAAATTAACATAAATAATTAAGGGTATAAAAGTTGGTCAATATCTTAGGGATATTTTAGTCGTTCAATATTTAGCGTTTTACATTTGTGCTTTTATAATAATATAAATAGATAGATAGATAGATAGATATAGATATAGATTATCATAAATGACATTATTTTTGGTTTATTTCAAAAATAATAGATCATATACAATTGTAGTATATTTCAAAGTTCTAAAAAGGGAAAAGGGTCAAATATACCATTCCACTGTGTGAAAAGGATTAGATTTACCCTCTATTATACTTTCGGTAAAAAAAATACTCCTAATGTTAGCTAATTGGTTTAACTATACCCGTTCTATGTTAGGATTGTCCAAAGTGGACACCTTATCCCACGTGGCACTGCCGCTTTGATGAGGTGGACACCATGTGGCATGCCACCTCACCAACCTCAATGCATTTTACCCCTTCCCTTTACTTCTTCCGCCACTAGCACCTCCTCCCCTCTCTGTCACCACCACTGTCACCAACAACAACACCATGGCCACCATATATTCAATTTTCTACCAGGTTCTGAACGAAAAGTTCTATGGTCTTATGCACAGTATTGATACTGATATCCTATCCAAGATTCATTGAAAGGATTTTTATTCTGAGAATCTTAGAAATGATTCAAAGAGTGACTTTAATTTTGGAAAGGAAGTAACATAATATAGTATTTTTCTTTTCTTTTCATTGTATCATCTTAGATCTGTTCCTTTTTTATTTTAAAATAGCTAACTTTCTATGAAATTTGAAGTATTACAGATAGTCAATCGCTTGTTTTTCAATAGATTTGACTTGGTAGTTTGTTCAAGAATAGCCAAAAAAATTCTCAGACATTTTCCTACATTCGGCCTCCAATTTCTTACAGTTTTCCGTATATGGTATCATTTCCTTCTCAAAAAAATTACTAAGAAAGAAATTTGGACAAAAAAAAAAATACACTCATGCGTTCTCACAAAGATCCCTATGCTGAAAGGTCTACATGAATGTGTCTATAAAATGGTGGTAGTGGATGAGGAAGAGGTGCTAGTGGTGAAAGAAGAAGCGGAGGAAATGGATAAAATTGGTTGCGGTTAGCGAAGTGGCATGCCACGTGGGATAAGGTTCCACGTGGGACAATCCTAATGAAGGAAGGGTATATTTAAACCATTTAGCTAACGTTAGGGATAATTTTGTACCGTAAGTATATAGGAGGACACATTGATCCTTTTCATATAGTAAAAGAATATATTTGATCATTTTCCCTTCCAAAAATAAACATGATGCATAAACTAAAGGATCAGTTTATTTTTATTAATCTATTCTCCTTTATCTCTCTTCTTTATACTAAAAATTATACATAGCAATCCATTTAAGAGAGAGAGAGTTTTACACTCTAAGTGACCTCGTCCAAGCTTCTAACTAAAACGAGTTATGATTTTTAGCCCTTACCTGGATTAGTCCATATTGTATATAATTTGAAACCTATGTCACTTCCCCTATTTCTCTTCTTCAATTAAGACTCATCTTGATTGTTAATTGATGAATCTTTAACCCAAAAATAATTTTTTCGGTCAAAATCAATATCCAGAAGAAATCAGGTTATTGATAATCAACATTTACTTCATTTTCCCAATAATTTGTAGAACAAATCAAGGAATAGAAATAATTGACAAATAAAATATGAAACAGATTGATAATCACTCCCAAAATTACGGTTTCGAATAAATTAAAGAATGATTGCATAAATTGTCGTTGATGTTGCAAATGAGGTCTTAGTCCTTATATAGGATCATACAATTATAATGGTTCCCTTACTTAATTCGGGCTTACTAAGGGTATTAATTGCCTTGATTTCCCGTTACCATATACAATTGTAACGGAAATATTTATGGCTAAAGATTTCCTATAACCATATCGATTTTCCTTCCTTATTTATGACAGGTTCGTGCATCTTCCCTCCTTAACCGTCTTTATTCATTTCATTCTTGTTTTTCCTTCTACAGCTGTCAGATCCGACTCTTTCTCAGTATAACCCCGTGGGTGTTCCTCCCGTGCCTTTTTCAAATTCTTTAACTCATCTAATTAAGAACACTACTTGTCACTATATTGATTATTCGCGTACCATGCCCTGGCACCTCATGAATTGTTAGTCCACGTGTCATGCTTTTTTTTCACTAATATAATGAACCCGATTTGTTATTGTGTTTGGAGTTTAAATCGTGGTTAAGGTACTGATTTTGTAAGATTTGAGGGGTGAAATCATATTAGAAAGGTATATCATCATTATTGGACAAGGTTGAAGAAGTGGGTTTTAATTTTGGATGATTTTTTGTGAATATTAGGGAGTTTGTTGTTTAGACCTGTTGGAAAATCTCTAAGGACGTTGGTTATATACAAAATATGAAGTCATTTGACAGAGATTAGAACTAAAATTTGAACAAGAATTGCAATTGAATATTGCAGAAGAAGTTCATTTCCATAGCTAACGACGTGGCATACACTTTTCCACATCAAGCTTTTATGTACTGCTTGTTTCCAAATAATTGTGTTGCACGTGTATCTTATGTTAATTAGTATAAATTATTTGACCAAAAAATATAATTTTCGGTTAAACTATATAATTTATATATTGAGGGGTTCGATCTAGTTAAGGATAATAACTCTACAATTAAGAAAAAAGACATATATCATATGGGATAGATTTCGTATATGGTTGGTAGCAATAAATATTGAATACTCTTAAAGCAAGAACATTAAGGGAGATATAACTCACAAAATGTCAATAAATGGCATTTAAGTAAATAAAGAGAATGATTCACCCAATAATGAATGGGCTGGATGAATATTTTGCCTGGCAATGATGAATGACAGATAGATCCAAGATTCGCATGAACGGTCCTCGGATCTGATGGAAAAGTGGAGAACAATATGAACAAGAATCTTTGTAAAAGGTAATCTGGTTTTCGCAAGAGAGAGAGTCTTCTTCTCAGAAGTGTTCTTATCAGAATCAGTATTACATGCCCCTATCATTGTCTCTTCTTTCTATATATATATATGGGGCCTTTTTCATAGAAACCCTAATAGTACAAGTGCCAGGGATATTCACTAGAATATTCCTTTTTAGTACTCTATCTTGCCAAATTAGCCGTTGGGAGTCTTAGCATCAATGGTCAATCTCGACCTCGACCCTTGTTGGCATCTTGATTGCGATAACCGTCGATATCTTGACCACGACTCATGTCGGCACCTCGCCATTGACCTCGATGCGTCTTCGGCAAGCTCGACCGATAACTTTCTTTAATGCCATATTATGCTAAATGTTTTTGGCCTATACAGTTGGTCCCTCATTAAGGCCGAGCTCAGACGACCTTAGTGAGCAGACTCTATATGCCGTAGTCGACGAAATGAACTTTAGTCGAGGTGGCAACATCACTCATCGTGAGATGCAAACTTTGGGGATGCATTATTTCAAAATGACGTCACGACATCATGCGTCATTATGACGCGTTTCCCCGATGCCTTGCGTCGTTTCCTGCACCTCTGACGTTTCGATACCTACGGTGGGTATTGACAGCCTGATTTCTCGGTTTCGATGCCTGTATCCTTATAAATAAGGATGTGTGGGCAATTTTTTAACATTTACGAAGTCTTCTAATACTCAGCATACTATGTATCCTTTTCTCCTCCATTGTTCGAAGCTCCTTAGCAGTTTTAGTGATTTTTACTATTTGTAACCCTTCTGTGCTTAAAACCTCCTTTCTCAAGAATATGGTTAACGCACCTTCTAGTTCTCGCATGGCGGCTGGTCCTACCGCTTTGGCGGTGTGTATGCCTCCTCACGGGAGCGATGTTTCCGTTTCCCTTGAAGATGAGAGGTTTCCTACAGTAAAGGAAATAATTCTTCGCAGTGAGAATAGATCTGATTTTTTGAAATTTCCTGAAAATGATTTTGAGGCCTCAGAGTCGATTATGAACGAGGTCGACCTTGTTGAGCTCAGGGCAAAGTTCAAAATCCCGGCTCACATCGATCTAATTCCGGTGGGGTACGATGTGGTACAGATATATCCCCCGGGATATTGTGCGTTCTACGCGTACCCGTTCTATGTAGGTTATCCTTTCCTCTTCTCCCATTGGCGGAGGAGTTTTGCCATTACTACGGCGTCTCCCTAGCTCAAATTTCCTCTTACGTCTATAAGCTTATCTGCATATTGACAAAATATGTGGAGTAGGCTGGCCATAGGGTCTCTCTTCGCCACCTGATGCATCTCTTCATCCCAGTTTCTATAGGGGACGATGCTGCATCTTTGCCACCGAGAAAGTAAAAGTTTGGTGGTGAAGATGGACGATAAGGCAAATCATCAGTTCTGACTCTACTAATTCTTCATCAAGACCAAGGACGTGGTAGCCAACACGAACGGATTTCCTGAGGCTGGGAATTACGCTCGAAAGTATTTTCTTTTAGCATTTGTTTTATCCATTTTAGTTGTGATCTGAAATACCGTCCTTTCTTCGTACAGTCGAGACTTCGCCCCCTCCTTTGGTTGGGGATATCCATGACTGGGTCAGCCAAGTTTTACCTCACACAGTAAGGATTCGTGAATGGCCGGCCTTTATCAAGAAATTCGGGCTCGCGCCTTCTGTGACCAGTGAGTTCGTCTATATGTGTTTATTTATACATGGTCACTTGCTATCCTTTATCTCTATCGTTTTGATATCGTTGTCGTCTGTTCGTCACGATTTTTCACAAGAGGTGATAGTTTTCTAAAAAAGTTTTTGGCTTTTCTTTTTCAGCTCGAGGGTTTTCGAGGAGGTCGAGGGCTCCAACTCCGGCGTTCCGTAAAAGGAAGGCAGCTTCTATTCCTTCTGCTGCGGTGAGGTTTGCTCGGTCGTCGACTATGCCTGTGGCAAGGATCTCGACCTCCCCTCTACGCCATCTAGTAGACGAGGACGATGAGGAGGAGTTGTCGCCGAATAATGATAACTTGCTCGCCACGTAAGAGGCGATTTGTAGATGTCGCCGATGATGCTGTCCGGGTGGCGAGTTAGGCGATAGGTGATTTCGTCGTTCGAGAAACGACGACCATAATTCTTGGAGTTGATGTCAAGTTTCCGCCCACGATTCCGCTGTTGCCGGGGGCCGAGGAGGGTACGTCTCTCCCTGAGACCGTGATGAATTTTGAAGGGCCGTCGGCGAGAGTCCCTGACGCCTTATGGCAGGATGAGCCATCGGCCTCGCTACCAACAGAGGATCCTTCTTCCGGGGTTGATATAAAGGGTAAAAGCATAGCCGAAGAAGGTTACGAGATGGGCTCCGACATGGATGCCGAGGAGGTGAGGATGATGGGGGAAGGGTTTACTCGACTTGAGGTGAGATTGGAGGGACCACACGGACCATTGCGATCCCCTTGGACCGGGATTTGCTGGTGAATACCGAGGACGTGGTCCCTTCTCTTGGTCCTCTCTGTTCCGATGTGGAGGGTAAAACCCTTGAGAAGTTGAAGGATGCTACTTTGTCGAGGAGTATAGCCGGCCTCACTCTCACAGTAAGCCTTTTGATTTTTTTTTTTGTTCTTTTTTCTTATTGAGCTCAGTTTTGTTCTTATTCCTTGTTTTCTGTCTTTCTTTTAGACCATGATTTTGGAGATCGAGAGTGCCTGGCGGGAGGAGAGGCGTAAGACCATTTTTCAGAAGATGGAGCGGAAGTATCGCGAATACCATGATAAACAACGCGAGCTTTACAGGCGGCTTGGTAGGAGCAGTAATTTTCGGGCTCTCCGAGATGAGTTGAAGGAGAAGGATGTCGAGTTGGTGAGGGTCATCAGAAAATGCAGCGTCCTCGAGGGGGAGTTGAGAGATAAAGAGGAAGAACTTGAGGTCAGCAAGGGGGTTGGGGCCCAATGTACCGATCTTCAGGCTCAGGTGGTTTCACTACACGCCGAGCTCGAGGAGTGCCAACTCAAAGCAGAAGCTCTGAGTGGTGAGGTTGCTGAGAAGACGGCGAGCTTAGAGAAGGCGAAGTCGGCTCAGTTGTCGGCTGTGAGAAGAGCGGAGGATTTCACAATTGCGATCTGTGTTTTACGTTCTGAGAGGGAGAGTTCCTTGGAGATGACCAGGCTCAGAGAGGAGAGGCTTGATGAGCGGGTAGGGAAGCTGGAAAAAGAGGCTTCGAGCCTTAGTAATTGAGTTACTGCTCTTGAGGCTGAGAAGGCGCAGTTGTTGGCTCAACCATCCTCTTCCCAGACTTTTGCTTTTCCTGATGTTCCGCGGGATTTGTACGAGGAATGTATTCATGCTGAGGCCCAATTGGACATATTCAGGGATCTGATGAGGACGGGGGTTGTTTCAGAAACCGACCTCGAGGATGCTCGTGCTAAGGCACGTGAAGCCGGTGACGAGGAGGAAATACGGGCGTGGATCGGATTGAACAGGATGATTGGTACGAGGATGAAATATCCAGCTGGCGATGGCGATGGCGATGGCGATGGCGATGGCGAGGAGGTAGGTGGAGATAGTTTAGGCGATAAAGCTGGTGGTGATTAGTTGTTCTTCTTTTTTGTTTAGCCACAGATTTGTGTATACTTTTTGTAGGCGTGGATTCGAGCCTTTGTAAAGAACAAATATTCTAAGTATGAAGTGTTTTGCTATTACTACCTGATTCCTTTTCTTTGTTCGGATTTGTGCGTTTTTTCTGATTTTGTTGCTTGATTGCCTTTGTCGTAACCAATTTGTTTGAGTAGGCTGAACGAGGTTGAATGTAACCTTTAGTTAATTGAAGCCGTAGGCCGAATAGGTGTTAATTGGAACGAGGTCGAATGTAACCGTTGATTAATTGAGGAGGACATAAATAAACTTCATGCATTTGTGTTTTATTCATATTCTTGGAGAGATTACATATTTTCTAGGCGCTGGCTGGTAGTTCAGTTCCAATCCATCTATCTAGTCCCTTCATTGTCGAGTTGGAAAGTTAGTGAGAGATCGAGCAATGAATTGGTCGTCCAATATCTTCATCTGTGCACACTTCAATCCTGAAGTATCCCTGTCATTGCCTCGTTGAAAACCTCCTGGAGAAAACTCAATTGGGACAAAACTTGAGTGAGGGAAAAAGAGTGCAACTTTGGGGAGCTCGTCCTTTAAAAGTTGAAGTACTTGAGGTGTGTAATATTCCAGTGGTTTGGTCGTCGCTTTCCTTCCATTCTTTCTAGTGTGAATGACCCTTTTCTTGCGATTGCCGTGATTTTGTAGGGGCCATCCCAATTTGTTCCTAGTTTGCCTTCCCGTGGGTTTTTGCTTGCTTGTGTTTTAGCTTTAAGCATGTAGTCCCCGACTTTAAGTGGCCTGATCTTTGCCCTCTTGTTATAATAGTGTTCTTCTTGTTGTTTTTGGGCAACCATTCTTATGTAGGCCATATCTCTTCGTCGAGTTCTTGCCTTCTACTGTCATTGTTCTGGGGTCCGCTTGTGCGAAAGTATCGTAGGCTGGGCTCCCCGACCTCGACCGGTATTACTGCATCAGTCCAATAGACTAACGAGTATTGTGTTTACCCTGTGCTCGTTTTTGGCGTTGTTCGGTAGGCCCAGAGTACTTCTAGTAATACCTCAGTCCATAGTCCCTTGGCGTCTTTGAGCTTCTTTTTCATGATGTTTAGTATTGACTTGTTGGAGGACTCCGCTTGCCCCTTACCCGGGGGTGGTAAGGCGTTGACAGTATTCTTTTGATGTGCCATTTTTCAAAAAAGTTGGCGACCTTCTTTCCTGCAAATTGGGGTCTGTTATCGCAGCTGATTTCTTTGGGGAGACCAAAACGGCATATGATGTTCTTCCATATGAAGGTGATTACTTCCTGTTCGCGTATTTGGGCGAATGCTCCTGCTTCCACCCATTTAGAGAAATAATCAATTAAAACCAAGAGAAATCGTACATTACCTCGTCCGGCCGGGAGGGGGCCCACGATATCCATTTCTCATTTGATGAACGGCCAAGGGGAAGTTACTGAGTGTAGGTGTTCGCCTGCTTGGTGGATCAGTGGGACGTACTTCTGGCATTGCTCACATTTTTTCACAAAATCTGCGGCCTCCCTTTTCATAGTGGGCCCGTAGTATCCTGCTCGTATGAGGCACCTGACCGAAGCTCGATTGCCGGAGTGAGCTCCATAGTGGCCCTCGTGCACTTCTTCAAGGACGCGCCGTGTCTGATTTGGGCCCAAGCATTTCGCTAGGGGGCCGCCATATGTCTTTTTGTATAGGTCGTTGTGAACGATGTTGTACCTGGCCGCTTGCATTCGTAGCTTCTTGGCCTCTTTTTTATCATTTGGGAGTATGCCATCCTGCAAATATGTAATAATACGGTTACGCCAGTCCCAAGTTAGGTTTATGGTTCTTACTTCGATTTGGTCTATCGACAAGTTGAAGAGGTGGACCATATTTTGGTCTCCAGTTGTGATGTTTTTGGTGGATGCTGCTAAATGACGAGGCCTTCTACCTTGATATTCTGCGCTCGGGGGATCTGGTTGAACTGACATTCGTCGTTGACGGTTAGTAGTTTGCAGATTTTAGTTTGGTAGTTTTATAACCTTTACTCCTTAATTTGGAAAGTCCCTGTGACTTGGTTGACCACGAGCTGAGAATCGCAGCGCAGCCTTTGCCGTTTTGTCCCATATTTGAGTGCTAGTCTTAGTCCTGTAATTACCGCCTCATACTCGATCTCGTTGTTAGTCATGTCCTGGCACCAATGGACTGGCGAATCACTTCGCCCGTTGGGACTTCGAGTACGAGTCCCTGCCCCGACCCCGACGCGTTAGATGCACCATCGGTGTATAGAACCCAGAGGTCGTGTTTTCTGGAAGAAGTGTGGATGGCCTCCTTTTCGACTTTCGGCAGTATTTGCACACTGAAGTAGGCGACGAAGTCGACGTGAACCTGAGACTTTATCGCCGTTCGCGGTCAATATAGAATATCGTGCTCGCTTAGTTCGATGGACCATTTAGCCAATCTACCCGAAAGTTCGGGTTTGTGTCAAATGCTTCTTAAGGGGAAAGTCATGACGACCGAGATGGGGTAGCATTGGAAATACGGTCTAACCTTCTGTGAAGCTACGACCAAGGCCAAAGCCAGTTTTTTAAGGTGGGGGTACCTCGTCTCGGCGTTGACTAATGTCTTTCTAATGTAATAAATTAGAGATTGTGTACCTTTATTTTCTTGGACTAAGACTGCGCTCACAGATACTTCGGACACGACGAGATAGATGAGGAGAGGCTGTCCTGGTTCCGATTTTGAGAGCAACGATGGCGAGGACAATTACAGCTTTAACTCCTTCAGTGCTTGGACACACTCAGGGGTCCATTGGAGGCCGTTCTCTTTTTTGAGTACGTCGAAGAACTTGTGGCACCTATCAGAGGATCATGAGATGAACCTTCATAGAGCGGCAATACGGCCGGTTAGCTTTTGGACTTTCTTTTTGGTGGTCAAGTGCTCGGGTATACCCTCGATGGCCTTGATTTGATCACGATTGACCTCGATACCTTGCTGCGACACTAGAAAACCCAAGAATTTTTCTAAGGCCACGCCAAATGCACACTTTTCGAGGTTCAATTTCACGCCGTATTGCCTAAGTATGCCGAAGGCTTCTCTTAAATGGTCGATGTGATCTTTTTTCTTTTTGGACTTGACCAGCATGTCATTGATGTATACCTCGATCGTTTTTCCGAGTTGTTTCTTGAACATCTTTGTCACTAGCCTTTGGTAAGTTGCCCCCGCATTTTTCAATCCAAAAGGCATGACTCTGTAGCAGTACGTCCCCTGGTGGGTGATGAAGGTGGTCCTTTCCTGGTCCTCTTCCTCCATAAGGATCTGGTTGTAGCCCGAGTAGGCATCCAAGAAACTCAGCAACTCATGCCCGGCTGTCCGATCGATAAGTTGGTCGATATGAGGTAGTGGAAACGAGTCCTTGGGGTAAGCTTTGTTCAGGTCGGTGAAATCTTCGTACAACCGCCACTTGTCGTTTTTCTTTTTCACCATGACCACATTGGCGACCCATTGCGGGTACTTCGACTCTCTAACAGAGCTATTTTCCAATAATTTTTCCACTTATTCGCGCACTACGTCATTGCTTATGAAATTGAACTTACATCGAACCTGCCTTACTCGAGGGGGGGAGGGTAGAGTGGATCGACGTTCAATCTGTGTGTGGCGATCTCCTTTGGGATAACTGGCATATTTGCATAGCTAAAAGCAAACAAGTTCGCGTTAGCAATTAGAAATTTGCGAAACTTATCTGGTTCTTGGAGTTTGCAATCGATATAAGCTTTCTTGCTGTGGTCGTTGACGTCTAGCTGAATAGAGTCGAGGTCCTCTATGGTCGATCTTGCGGCTTCGGCCACAACGAGGTCTTTGATGACGTCCTCGATGTCGTCGCCTGCCGACCTCGACCCTGTTGGTTGCTATGTTTCTTTCTCTTTTTCTCTCATTTGTTGGGCAGCCGTGCAGTCTAGGGCGATGCGGTAGCACTCTTGGGATGTGCGTTGTTCCCGCTTATGCTGAATATGCCCCATGGAGTTGGGAATTTGATGACTTGGTACAAGCTGGAGGGTATGGCCCTCATGGTGTGTATCCACGGTCGCCCTATTATGGCTGTTGTATGTCGTGTCCTGGTCCATGATGTGGAATGTGGTCTCCAGAGTGACGCCACCTGCCAGGACAGGGAGTGTGATCTCGCCAGATGTTTGTTCAACTACATTGTTAAATCCTGTTAGTGTGATGCAGCGTGGTACTATCTTGTCCTCGAGTTTCATTTGTGCGAGTACTCGGGGATGGATAATACACGTGCCGCTCCCGTCATCTACCATAATCCATCTTACATCGGTATCTAAAATTCGTAAACTAATAACAAGAGCGTGATAGTAAGGAAATGCCAAACTGTTGGTATCTGACTTATCGAAGATGATACTTTCTTCGAGTTCATCATACAATTCGTGGGTGATCGACCGTTTGAGCTTGTGGGTCACAAATCTAATGTGTGTACAAGCATCTTTTTCCTTTTATTTTTTAATTTGGCACTATTTAAATAAAAAAAAACCTACAATAAGTGGTGAACTTCACGCTGTTGATGGAAGCATCGTCTCCTCCACCGATGATCATGTGGATGGTGCGCGCTGGCGAGGGCGGCTTTGGCAGCCCTTGATGTTGTTCGTGTCCCCTGAAAAAGTTGGTTCTTCCCCGATCGCTCAGCAATTCTTTGAGGTGTCCCTGTCGCATCATGTTTATGACCTCCTGTCTTAGGGCGATGCAATCTTCGGTTTTGTGTCCTCGCTCTTGATGGAACTTGTAGATGGCGTCTGATTTTCTGGTATTCGGGTCTATCCTCATTTTTTGCGGCCACTTTACCTTTGGTCCGAGCTTCTCCAAGGCATAGACGATCTTTGTATGTGACACACAAAAATTGTGAGCGAATAATAAAGAGGGCATATCTCTTTCATTTTGGTGAGTCCCTGTTCTTGATGGGGGTGGGCCTTCTTCATGGCGAGGTGAGGATACAACGGTAGTTCTGACATATGGGAGATGTCGTTCCCGGTTCAGTCGTGAGGTTGCCGGATCTCTTCTGATATCACTTCTTTTATCTTTTCTGGATTCTGCTTGTACTGAGGTCAGTCGATGAATCTGCCCATTAAGGCCATCTTCGTCTGCTCGTACTTCGACACAATATGCATTATGTATTTCGTCCCAAGTTGTTGGGGGGTATTTCATAAGCCGACTTAATAATTTTTTTGTCGCTCTCGAACCATTTCTGTTCAGCCCGTTTTGAAAAGCGGCTACCTCCATTCCTTCTGATACATTAGGCAAAGTCATTCTCACTCGGTTGAAGCGGGTGAGGAAATCCCTCAGTCCTTCTCCCTGGAACTGTTTGATAGCAAAGATATCATTCACTCTCGCCTCGGATTTCTTGGCCCCAGCATAGGCCGTCACGAACTTATCGGCCATTTCTTCGAAAGCCTCGATGGGACGAGCTGGTAGTTGAGAGTACCAGGTTAGTGCCCCTCACGTGAGGGTTTCACCGAATTTCTTCAGCAAAATGAAGGATACTTGTTCTTTGGAGAGGTTGTTGCCTTTTACAGCGGTGATGTAGTGAGTCACATAATCCTCGGGGTCGATCGTGCCATCGTATATTTTTAGGTAAGGCGGGATTTTGAAAGTCTTCGGTATGGCATGTGGGGCAGCACTATCACTGTACGGCTGCTCGACGAACCAACCGACATCTCTCTTCGGCAATAACTTAGGAGAGCCCGGTATTTTATCGACCCTTTCTTGGTGCTCTCTCATTTGGTCCCAAAGTGCCTTGTTCTCATTTTTCATTTCCTCCATCCTTTTCAGAATGGTTGTGAGAGCATCATCGCCTGCATTGTTTACAACATTGTGAGTGATACCTATTGTCGCAGGTGTAGGGGGGGGAAGTTAATCATGTTGCTCGTTCGCTGGTGGTGTAGCACAGGTTCTCGCATTTGCTGCAGCCTCGTCCTGAACGGGCTTATGGAGGATGTTGGGTAGTGTATCAGTTAGTAAGGCCTCAAAGAGTTTCTTTATCGCTGGCGGTGTCTTCTTTCCCAGGACATGGAGGCTGTCTTGCCAAGGGATTTTGTGATGCTGCAGTGGAGGGGAGGCGATCCAACTCGCCTAAGGGAGGCATTGGGCGTGTGTTCTCGTCCACTGCTTCAGAGCTTTCGTGGATGATGTCTATGAGGTTGGTTGGATGGTCACTCATTATTCTCATTCTTTCTTCTCTATTACCTGCCATGTTAGATCTATGCATGTAGAGAGAAGGAGATTTTTCTTTTTGTTGTTTTTTTTTACCATCAGCAACTAGTGTCGGTTGTAGATCTAGAAGAAACTAAAAGACTTAGCTAGAAGATCCCCACAGACGGCGCCAAATTGTTTGACAATAAAATATAATTTTCGGTTAAACTATATAATTTATATATTGAGGGGTCCGATCTAGTTAAGGATAATAACTCTAGAAGTAAGCAAAAAGACGTATATCAGATGGGACAGATTTCGTATATGGTTGGTGGCAATAAATACTAAATACTCTTAAAGCAAGAACATTAAGGGAGATATAACTCACAATAAATGTCAATAAATGGCATTTAAGTAAATAAAGAGAATGATTCACCCAATAATGAATGGGCTGGATGAATATTTTGCCTAACAATGATGAATGACAGATAGATCCAATATTCGCATGAAAGGTCCTCGGATCTGATGGAAAAGTGGGGAACAATATGAACAAGAATCTTTGTAAAAAGATAATCTTTGTGTTTTTGCAAGAGAGAGAGTCTTCTTCTCAAAAGTGTTCTTATCAGAATGAGTATTACATGCCCCTATCATTATCTCTTCTTCCTATATATATATTGGGTCTTTTTCATAGGAAACCCTAATAATACAAGTGCCAGGGATATTCACTAGAATATTCCCTTTTAGTACCTTATCTTGACAAATTAGTCGTTGCGAGTCTTATCATCAATGGTCAATCTCGACCTCGACCTCGACATTTGCTGACATCTTGATTGTGATAACCGTCGATATCTTGACCACGACTCATGTCGGCACCTCGGCCATTGACCTCGTTGCGTCTTGGGCTAGCTCGACCGATAACTTTCTTTAATGCCATATTACGCTAAATATTCTGCAGATGGATTTTGGCCTTTACACGAGCATTTTACAATGATATAGCTCATATTAAAGTATGTGTGTGACGAGCAACATGAAATTTCTAACACAAAATGATTAGATATAGTCTGATCCTAACTACATTTAGTTAGGTAAGTAAAATGTGTAATAAGATAAATTTTGATGTTATTAGATATGATCAATGATATGATATGATCGTGCTACTTATAGGCAATATTGTTGGCATGTATGTTCCAGTTTCCATTTTCTCGAGGTGAATATTAACCTAGTACTCATTAATTGAGAGTTCCAATTCCTAGAACTCTTGTTCATTTTCCGAGCAATACAAAATGAAGATAACCACAGTAAATTCAAAATAAGTCTAGTTTCATATCCGTCAATGCTCATCCAGTTAGTCAGTAGAAACCTACGAAAATGTGATTTAATTATCAATACGTCTTACTTGAAGTTTATGATATGTAGATACTAAAGTAAATTTAATATATTATATGGACTTTTTATGCGGCAAATCTAACTTATGTTTACTGTCGAATTAAGGTAAGCATTTACCTCATCGTTTTCTCCAATCTCTATTTTGGGAAGCTTGTCATGCATTATGGAATTTTAGTGAAAGCATAAGAAATAATTGCTAAGATAGTTAAAAGAGCCGAAGAGCATCAATGGAATTAATTCATGGCCGACGCATACACAACACGAGCCAAACCCATTGAAGATGAAGAAGAGTCATATTAAACTCCCAGAAGAGAACATCATCAGGCTCTGTAATAGTTCAATACTTTGTTTGGCCATTTGTAAGATTAAAAAAGTTAGCTATTGGAAGTTGAAAGGAATTCCAACTCATTAAATAGGCATTTGCATGAAAACCCAATGCATTGAATAGGCATTTGCACGAAAAGCCACCCAAGTATCTACCCATTTACTTGATTCATTGCACTACAACTTTATCATTTATTATAAGTTAATTTACTTTATGGCATTAAAATATTTTATAGGAAGAGCCTTCAAGTTAAGGGTAAAATTGTCAATTAGCTTTAAATTGAGAATTTAGTAATTTAGCTCAAGATGTAAGGCTGATATTATATATTTTTATACAATGTAGATATATTATTTATATAGATGTATAAATATTGTACAATAATATAAGTCAGTATAAACAATATTGCAAAGAGATATTGGTTATGCGAGTGTGAACTGAAAATACGGCAACGAGGGTGCAAAATGTTATGTTTAGATATAATTATAGGAATAACCTTCAAGTTAAGGGTAAAATAGTCAATCAGCTCTAAATGGACAAGTTAGCAAGCCAGCTTTAAACTTGGGGCTTTTCACTTATTATATCATATGATATGATATTATATATACTTTTATATAATGTATATATACTATTTATATGTATATACAAGTACTGTATAACAATATAAGTGTATATAAATAAAACAATAACAACAACGACCCAGTAAAATCTCACTAGTGAGGTCTGGGGAGGGTAGAGTGTACGCAGACTTTACCTCTACCCCGAAAGAGTAGAGAGACTGTTTCCGAAAGACCCTCGACTCAAGAAGACTAAAAGAAACAATATCAGTACCACCAACAGAAATTATAGTAAAAATAACAACATCATGAAAATCAGAAGATAGATGCAAAGCAAAAGCAATTGCATAAGTGTATATAAATAATATTACAAAAAAATATTGACTATGCGAATGTAAACTAAAAATATGGCTACGAGGGTGCAAAATTGTCGTTAAAAAAATACTTCAGAATAAATAGGGAACAATTCCGGTCATTTAAGGTTGTAGATTTCCACCATTCTTAAAAGTTGCAAGGAACAACTAAGTACGACGGTTAGAATCACACCATGTGAACCGCCGTACCTCCACCAATAAACACCTCATACCGTCGTAGCTCCACCAGATCATCTCTTTCATTTTACTCATAATATCCATACGTCATAGTTTTACAAAAACAAAGCATATAGGGTGTGTTTGGTATGAAATAACGGAAAATGTTTTTCAGTTTTCTCATATTTGGTTGGCTTAAAAGTTTTGAAACATATTTTCCTCGTGAACTCATTTTTCCTCTAATTGAAGAAAAATATTTTTCCGCAAAAATATTTTCAAAAAACTCTTTTCAACCTTCCCCGCCCTATTTCCCA